>CALYLW010003104.1:0-17183 GCA_944989445.1 Ampullaceana balthica | reverse complement strand
TCATTGACTCACTGAAATATTTCATTGACCCACTGAAGTAATTCATTGACTCATGTTAAGGTCTCATTCGTTGGTGGATTATTGTTTGCTCTCCGCTACACACAACACTCAAGAGATGACACAAGTCGGTATAACAATGCAATGTTTATTCTGCTATGTACAACTGTACAACTGGCTGTCTTGCCTTGACATCAAATACATCTATATATAACTGGCTGTATGCTCAAGCATGCCCTCGGTCCGACTCGACCATCCTGGGCCCATGCTCAAGTCCTCTTCAGATCTACGTAAATACACAAAGCGTTTAAGTCCCCTCGGTCCTAGCCTGACCGCTTCTGGGCGACATTAAACCTCAGCTCTCTGTGTTACTGCAACCCTGCAACTCCCCGGTCTATCCTGACCGGTCTGACCGCACAACACTATGCGAACTACACAGCTTTCTGCCACACCCCGCACTCATCTCGACTACTCTCTTATATACCCCCCAACTGGTCTCAACTGACCCCTGGCGTGTCCTCTGGTCGTCCCTGACATATCCCGTGTGACCAGAAGTTCACTCAGCCATCCTAGACATTATTCCCGTGATAGGAGTTCATACCCGTAAACAACGCCTTGACCCGACTCCAACACTGGCTCACAACAATCTCACAACAATCATTCGCAACAATCATTCGCAGTGATTCTCATACCCTGACATATCCCCCCTCTTCCGTTAGATTCTACTTACGGTAGAATCTCACAATACAACAAAGTCAGGGCATGGAATCACTGCACATTACAATTACAATAATTGCTGGTTCTGAAACTTGGTTGAACCCCAACATATATAACTCTGAGATTTTAAACACCAATTATAATATTTTTAGGAAAGACAGATCAGACAATTATGGAGGAGTACTACTTGCAATTAAATCAAATATCATAGCTGAAGAAATTACTACACAGCAAAATTTTAATATAGAGTCTATTTATTGTAAAATAATTACACCAAACTCATCCCCACTTATTGTAGGCAGTATATATAGACCTCCGAATACAAACCCAGAATACATGAACAATCTTTGTAGTCAATTAACTTTCATAAAAGAGAATAATAAAAATGCAGTTCTATGGATTATGGGGGACTTTAATCTTCCAGATATAAATTGGAAAAATTATACAATTGATAACCATCAAACTAACAAAGAAATTAATGAACACTTCCTAGACACTATAAACAACATAAACCTAGAACAGATAGTAAAAACAGCAACAAGGAAAAATAAAACACTAGATTTATTCCTAACAAATAGACCAGGACTAGTGTTAGACTATAAAATAATTCCAGGATTGTCCGACCATGATATTGTTAGGGTCACCAATACAATAAAAACTAAAATTAATAAGATACCTAGAAGAATAATCTATCTTTGGAATAAATGTAATTCAATAAAACTACACCAATCAGCGGCTAACTTCCAACAAACTTTCCTAAGTAAATTTAACACAAATAGCCCAGTAGAAGAAATTTGGAAAGATATAAAAACAAATCTAAAAACTATAATGGATGAGAATGTTCCAACAAAACTAACATCAAATAAAATTAACAAATGCTGGTTCAATTCTAGATTGAAAAAGCTATGCAAACTAAAAGAGAACTTATTTAAGAAATATAAAGCTACCAATTCATATAGGATACACAAAAAATACTTAAAGATTAAACACTTGACACAAAAACTTAGTCGGAACCTCCAAAATGAATATATAAACAATGTAATTACCAAAGATAACAATAAAAACTTATGGTCCTTTATCAAATCTAAAAAAATGGAACCTTCAGGAATAGCCACACTAAAAGGCTCAAATAATAAAACCTATAATGATAATGAAACTAAAGCTAATATCCTTAACACATATTTTGCATCATCTTTTTCTGCCTCAGGCGACAAGGAAGTTTTAATAAATTTAAATAAAATGGAGGAAATAGGTAACATAACTGTAGATGAGATAGGTATACATTCACTCCTAAAAAACTTAAAAATAAACAAAGCTACTGGCCCAGATGATTTGCCTGCAAGATTATTAAAAGAACTAAGCAGTGAACTGTCCCCAATCCTTGTAGTTCTCTTTCAAGCCTCTCTAAACCAGGGTAAAGTGCCCCAGGATTGGAAATTAGCTAATGTAAGTCCACTCTTTAAGAAAGGGGATAAATCAGACCCTGGTAATTACAGGCCTGTATCACTTACTAGTATCACCTGTAAATTACTAGAACACATAATATATAGTAGAATAGTTAACCACCTTGACAAATATAATGCCCTATGCCCACATCAACACGGCTTTAGAAAAAACAGATCATGTGAAACACAATTAATAGGTTTAATAGATGAACTATCAAAAGGCTTGGACAAAAATGATCAAATAGATACAATATTACTAGACTTCTCAAAAGCATTTGACAAAGTTCACCACCTTAGTTTACTTAAAAAACTTAACTACTTTGGAATCTCAGGTTCCTTACATCACTGGATCCAAGACTTCCTTTTGGGCAGGGAGCAAACTGTAATAATTAATGGATCTAAATCTGCACCAATAAAGGTTAACTCAGGAGTTCCACAAGGAACTGTGCTAGGTCCCTTACTCTTTTTAATTTATATAAATGATTTACCCAACAACATCTCAACAGGTACAAAAGTTAGGCTATTTGCTGATGATTGTATAATGAAATGTTTATAAACTTTCTATAAAAGCACTTTTCCCTTGATTTAAATATTTGTAAAAATAAGATACGTTTAAAAACAATATAACATTTAAGTAACATAAATTAGTATCTCACTGCCTAATTGAAAAATAAATTGTATTTTAATGGAGTTTATTGTAGAGATATTACGATCCATATCTCAAATGTTGCAGGTAATTTTTATTTCAAATAAAACTTTCATATTAAATTCATCAGCATCAGCACTGGTGCTTTGTGGTGCAGCGTTGACGGAAATAAAATGTATTGACGTTAATGTAACACATTGCTAAATGATATATTTCCTTATTTACCAATCAAATGTTTGACAAATCGTAGATTTATATGTAAAAAGTAGGTTTGTGTGTATACATTATATATAGACTGATTAATGCTTTACTTTTCTATTTAGTTTTGTTGTTACTTTAATTTATAAAATGTTGTGTCGTAAAACCAGTTCACCACCTTAGTTTACTTAAAAAAACTTTTGAATCTAAGGTTCCTTACATCAGTGGATCCAGGACTTCCTCTCGGTAGGGAGCAAACTGTAATAATTAATGGATCTAAATCTGCACCAATAAATGGTACAATTCAGGAGTTCCACAAGGAACTGTGCTAGGTCCCATTACTCTTTTTAATATATATAAATGATTTACCCAACAACATCTCAACAGGAACAAAAGTTAGGTTATTTGCTGATGATTGTATAATCTATAGAACAATTAAATCAGAACAAGATAGCAACATTTTACAAAAAGACTTAGATGAATTGATAAAATGGGAAACTAACTGGAGTATGTCTTTCCACCCAGAAAAGTGTCAACTGTTAAGAGTAACAAAGAAAAAGAAACAAATAAATTCAAAATATTTCATTCATGGAAAAGAACTGACCCAAACTAAAGATGCAAAATACTTAGGAGTCTTAATAAATGAGAAACTATCATGGAATCCCCATGTCAATGAAGTTATTAAAAAATCAAACAAAACCTTAGGCTTTATAAAAAGAAACTTTACAAATGTAATAGAGATATAAAACTAAAATGCTACCTCACTTTGGTGAGACCTGTACTAGAATATGCATCTTCTGTATGGGACCCATCCACCAAAGAAAACATTGATAAACTAGAACAAATTCAAAAAAGAGCTGCCAGATTCATTACTGGAGAATATTCAAAACTGACAAGAATAACACCATTAGTTAAATCATTAAATCTTGAAACACTAGAGGATAGAAGAACCAAGAGTAAAGTAGTAATCATACATAAAGCAATTAATTCTAATTTAGAAATACAACACAAAGATAACTTAATACAACCCTCAGATAGACATAAGGATAAAAACACCTTTCTTATTCCGTATGCAAGAACAAACTCATACAAATTTCGTTCTTCCCGTCCGGAATTCGGGCGTGGAATGGGTTGCCTGAAGAAACCAGGAAAACCAACACTTTATCAACATTTAAAATCTCTAATAAGAATGCAGGACTAAACACAAACCATAGATAAGCGTAGGACGCAATAATCTTCTGTATAGAAGGAGCGTCTGAAACAAATAAGATACGATAAGAGGTGTATGTCTTTTTTAAACAACTAAAATGTGTAATTGAAGCTCTTTGACATGGTTTAAAAATACGTGTTATGTAGAAAAGTTAGGATTTTGTTGTTTATGTGTGTAATTATTGTTTTGGTAATCCAGACACACAAGGTTAGTAACACAATTCCACAAATGAACGAACAATTTGAAACAATCAAATTTGTAATTACTATTTTAAAAAACGGTTTTGAACGAAATCCCTAACAACTGCAATAACATTTTAATCCCTTCTAGCCTATATAATCATACCTAAGAAGAGTAGGGTCCTCATGGTTAATGCCACCGGTACATCACCCATCATGCTTGAGGAGGTGGACAGTTTTGTTTACCTTGGCAGCGTGGTAGATTAAACAAAGGTGGTACAAACCAACGAATATTTTAGTGCTGTTTGTCAAGAATCCAGTCTGTAACAGTTGTCTAATTGTTATCGTTGTCCGTCAGTTTGTAAGAGTTGCCTGCCTTTAAATGTATATATCTGTTAGTGTTGTTTGTCTATTACATTTTCTAATGTTAGTTTTGTCTTTTAGTTATTAAGAGTTGTCTGAAATTTGATTTAATCTCTCACTTTGTAAGAGTTCACTTATTGTTAATGCTGTCCGTGAGTTTGTAAGATATGTATGATTGTATGAGTTGTCTGTCTATGAGAGTTGTCTGATGTTTTGTGTTGTCTGTCACTTTGTAAGTGTTGTCCTATTGTCAGAGTTGTTTGTCTATAAGATTGGTATAATTTAGGGCTGCGGAAATTATGGATTAATTTCTCGATTTATCGTTAAAAATTGTATTGGGTAAATATCGATTAAAATAATTTTAATCAATAAAAATTCGATTAAAATTTAAGAAAATATTTATAATATTTAAAGAAAGTTTAGTAATAAATAATTAATTATTAATAATTAATAATAATTTATATATATATTTTTTATATACAAACATCTCCCGCGTAATATTACAATTTATTTCATTAATTTATGTGGACCGGCAGAAACTAAAAACAAATTGTGGACAGACAGGAACGAAAGCAAGTTAATAAAAACGTGGTAAAAACGGCTGACACAATCAGCGCAGGGACACAGGGGAAATAAATCAATAAAATTAAAAAAAATTCAATTACCTGTTTTTGTTACTTCCCTTGAAATGTTCAGTTTAATGACGTCATAAATTTCTATTTTTGGCTTTAATAGAAATTATCGATTAATTACTCAATTTTTTTTCAAAAGTTAACGATTAAATTTAAATTAATCGATAACATCCCTTGTATAATTGTTAAGTTTGTCTTTCAGTCAGCGATGTCTGATTATTTGTGTTTCCTAAATGTAAGACGTGTATGAGTGTTAGTGTTGTCTGTATGTAAGAGCTATCTGTCATTGTTGTCTGTCTCCCTGTATGAGTTGTTTGATTGTAAGTGTTGTCTCTCAGTTTGTTATCGATTTTTTCATTATTAGTGTTGTATTTATGTTATAGTTGTCAGTTTTGTTTTGCCAGTAAATTATATATCGCATTAGAAAAAAAACATACTTATTTTTTTTAATGAAAAGAACCCATTTCCCAGTCTAGAACTCACATCTATACATAAAAGGGAACATTTAAAAATTAAACGAATTTATTTATCATATCTGACGTGCAATCAAATTGTATCTTCCATGAACGCGCACTAAAAAGCATCGCTGTCGACCTAAGTAATATGACATAGTAATTGAGACATTTTGAGAGGCATGAAAAATGAGCTGCTCATAAAATTGGTATATTAAAGTTTGGTGAAACTGCAATCTACGAGTCTATGCGACATAGTATTACTTATTTGTATGGCATACACAGTGTATTGCATTTCACTAAACATCATGTTTAGAAATGTTTTAATTCAAAAGTAAAATACATTTTTGAAACCTAATTACTTTTAACTTAATAATACTATAAATTGTATACATGTATCTTCATCTATTACTTTGGCTAAATGATGGAATGATACGTGCCTTCCTTGATGATTTGAGGATAAAATTTATCCAAGTGGCACGCCACTTGAATTCGATCTCTTCCATAAGAGATGACATTTCAATGAATTACTAAGATTCTCCCACCACCAGTATAGACTGAGTTTCATTTGAACATATTCCTGTTACCAGTTCATTTTATTTGTTATATATATATAAACTTATATATTATATGTAAATGAACATAAGCTGTTTGTCCTTATGGTGTTACGTCGATTCCCAATGTAACCGAAACCGCTCCCTGGTGGGCGCTGCAGTGATCCAGGTGGGCGATGGTGACCACAGGTGCATTTAGAGAAGACTCACTTTAATAGGTGACAGAAGTAAAGAAAGAAAAACAGATTTATTAAATAGAATTTATGTATTCGTTGAACATATAATGTCTCTTAGGCTACAAAACTATGTGAATAAAATTTATGGACATAAAAAAGAAAAGGATTTATCTTATTTTCGATGACTATAAGTAGAACATTTTAAAACAACTGACATTGGCAAACATATTTCAAACGCAGCAACACGAGATAGCCATGACTTGCTTGCTTCTAACAATTTATTGTTAATGATTTTTAAATCAGGAAAACATTTCTCATACTGTGTGAGAGCTAAGTGTACGGCTATAATTGACAAAATACGTACTGTGCTACACAAACAATCATATCAAGACATGTTCTTAGGTCAATTATACGGTGCAAAGAAGAATTGATGAAGTTACTAAAGACGTTGAAAATTTATTGTGTGAATAATATTTTATCACTAGCCAAAGATATTGCTCCAACGATAATAGGGCACTGCAAGAATGTTTTACAATATTTAAAAAAACGAAGATTTCAAATGCATTCAAAGTACACTGTATCATCCATCGTCAACATTTAGTTGCCACACTTTTAATAGCAAATCTATATAAGTCATTACAATATGTAATTATATATATCAACACAATCAGAAACAAATCATTGAATGACAGTTTATTGGAAGAACTTTGTATTTAAAACGATTAAACGTTTATTCGTTTGCTGCTTCAAACAGAGGTTTGTAGGTTTGTCAACCTGTCTACAGAGGTTTGTAGGTTACTCAACTTGTCTACATAGGTTTGTAGGTTTGTCAACTTGTCTACATAGGTTTGCATGTTTGTCAACTTGTCAACATAGGTTTGTAGGTTTGTCAACCTGTTTACATAGGTTTGAAGGTTTGTCAACCTGTTTACATATGTTTGTAGGTTTTTCAGCATGGTTACATAGGTTTGTATGTTTGTCAGACTGTTTAAATAAGTGTGTAGTTTTCTCAGCCTGTTTTCATAGGTTTTTAGGGTTTTTCAGCCTGTTTACATAAGTTTGTAGGTTAGTCAATCTGTTTACATAGGTTTTTTCAGCCTATTTACTTAGGTTTGTAGGTTTGTCAGCCTGTTTACATAGGTTTGTAAGTATCTCAGCCTGTTTACATAGGTTTGTAGGTTTGTCAGCTTTTTTACATATGTTTTATAATTTAAATTAATGCATTACTTGCTTAAAGATAAAAATGATGCTTTAACATCAACGTTATGTAAATTAAAAGTGAAATCACTTAATTTATTGACTTCTTTAAAAACAATACATTTAATGAATTAAATATTGGTAAAAGTAAGATACGTTTAAAAACAATATAATATTTAAGAACCATAAGTCAATATCTCACTGCCTAATTGAAGAAATAAATTGTATTTCAATGGAATTTAAAGTAGAGATATGCGATCCATATCTCAAATGTTGAAGGAAATTTTATTTCAAGTAATACTTTATATTAAATTCATCAGCACTGGTGCTTTGTGGTGCAACGTTGACGGAAATAAAATGTATTTATGTTAATGTAACACATTGCTAAATTATATATTTCCTTATTTACCTACAAAATATTTGCCAATTCGTAGATTTATATGTTAACACTTGTTTGTGTGTATACATTATATGTAAAACTAGAGTACACCCGTCAAAAATGACGAAAGTTTTCAGCTGAAATCTGTTCATTTTATAACAAAAATGTACTTTTTTAGGGCGCCTATGGCACCTTTTTTACTTTTTTTTTATTAAAGCAACTAAATTGTTTAAAGTAAGCTCTTTGACATGGTTTTAAAAAAAACATGGTATGGGGAAAATATGTGATTTTCGTGTCTATTAATATAAATATTGCTTTCGTAATCCAGACAATCAACTTTAATAACATATTTCCAAACATGAAATAACATTTTGAAACAATTACATTTTTAATTACAATTTTTTTAAAAGGATTTGAACAAAATCACTAAACATAAATAATCACAATTTAATCCCTTCTAGCCTATATAATCATATTTAAGAATGCCACATTAACCTTGTGTCTCAAACATCATACATTTGGCTTCAGAAACTTTGTTTTCTGTTGAGAAAACACACGAACAAGAGACCATAAAATGTTAAACAATTAAGATTATATTTGAGCATTTTTATACATCGATAATAAAGTGTGATTTTTCTTTTAGATAAATGTTATCCTCTTCAAATGGGTTGTATATTTCAAAACTGTATAACGTGTTTAAAAAAGTTATAAACATGTTACTTTCTCTGACTACACTATCAGCTATATTTGTTACTTTGTCTGACTACAATGTCAGCTATATATGTTATTTGTATGATTACAATATCAGCCATATTTGTTACTTTGTCTGACTACAATGTCAGCTATATTTGTTACTTTGTCTAACACAAAATAAGCTTTATTTGTTACTTTGTCTGATTACAATATCAGCTATATATGTTACTTTGTCTGACTACAATGTCAGCTATATTTGTTACTTTGTCTAACACAAAATAAGCTATATTTGTTACTTTGTCTGACTACAATGTCAGCTATATATGTTACTTTGTCTGACTACAATGTCAGCTATATTTGTTAATTTGTCTGACACAAAATCAGCTATAATGTCAATTTGTCTGACAACAAAATCAGCTATATATGTTAATTTCTCTGACAACAAAATCAGCTATATTTCTTACTTTATCCGACTACAATGTCAGTCATACGTGTTACTTTGACCGACTTAAGCTGACAATAGCACGGCCTGAAAACAACTTTAGGCAACACATTCTCTACACAGATTATTTGTATTATTTATAAAATCGAAGTACCTGCTCTTGACCTTTGACCTCGTGTGTAATCTTTAGAGATCTTTAAATTGGCTATAACCTTCCTCTGAAGTGTACATCTCGTTGGGGTAGAAGAAAACAAAGGTGAATTGCTGACCTTGATATGGACACAATTTTAATTCTCCTTGTCGCATTATTTAACACTCCTTAACTATGTTAATGGCACAGTCTTCAAAATCCCTCCTAACTCTAAGACATGTTATAAAATGTATATTTCTTTCGCCTTAATCAACGGTAAATGACTTTCTCAATGTGTGTTTGTTTGTGGGTGGAAGAAAAAAAAATCTTTGTGTAAACTATTATAAATTGATTACCATTAATTTTCTTTATTGTGTATCTTCTGGCCTAGGTCCTGATTAGCCTCGGGTATCTCTTTATCATGGGTTAAATTTGTACTGTTACACCGGACCTTTTATGGTATTAGGTTTAATCTGTACTGTTACACCGGTTATCTCCTGGTCAGGGTTTAATCTGTACTGTTACACCGGTTATCTTGTGGTCAGTGTTTTAATCTGTACTGTTACACCGGACCTTTTCTTGTATAAGGTTTAATCTGTAATGTTACACCGATTATCTCCTGGTCAGGGTTATAAAAAAATCTGTACTGTTACACCGCTTATCTTGTGGTCAGTGTTTTAAATTGTACTGTTACACCGGACCTTTTCTGGTATTAGGTTTAATATGTAATGTTACACCGGTTATCTCCTGGTCACGGTTATAATCTGTACTGTTACACCGGTTATCTTGTGGTCAGTGTTTTAATCTGTACTGTTACTCTGATTATCTTCTGTCTGGGATTCAATCTTATAGCAACTGATAAAGATATACACATTTAGAATGTGTGTTACTGATGATAATATACAAGTTTATGAAGCTCACAAAATCAAATAAAGTGTTTATTTCCTTTATATGGCATACATGTTTCGTTAAGAATTCATTATTGATATTATTGCTGATCAAAGTAAAAAAAAATATATATTCACTATGTAAAAACGCATTATATTTGAAATACGCTGATGTTTTTGTAGCTACGGAAGGGGGGGGGCGCCCCGTGTGATACCCATCAGGGAGTGACAACCGAGCGTACAATTTTACTGTGTACGATTTTATTTCAGAAAAAAAAAGAAGACACATTTTTTCATCTAGGAAGAAATTAAGAAATACAATGAAAAACGTTTAACGCGAAAACTTTTATTTAAAAAAAAATTCAGTTAACTTGCAATAATAAAACAGTCCCAACACACAAGAAAATTAAAACAAATTAGGAAAAAAAGAAAAGAAATAGTCGCAGCAGAGAGATCTTTTAAAAAGGCTGGACATAAACGGGGCTGTGTCTCATGTTTTAAAAGATATAAAGCCGACAGCATAGACACACCCATAGCATGGACACACCGACAGCATTGACGAATCCGAACTCACGACTCCCTCCAAAACAGTGGGGTGGAGGAATGCGATTTTTATCCTCCCCTCCCCCCAATAAAAAATAAATCAAAGAATGGGTTTTCTCTGTTGATGTTTTTTTTAGGAAAATTATTAATTCAATGTATTTGAGTTAATATTTCGTTTGATATATATTTATAAAAGGCGTGAAAAAATAGATATGCATGTTGATATACATGTAGTCCTGTGGTAACGAAGGTCCCATCCCGACTTACGCTGTTTTGTGGTTACGAACGAGCACGTTAAAAACAAATTAGGCTTTATTCCATATTTTTTAAAAATATTTTTTTTTAACTTTTGTTTTTCATGGGGTAACGAATTTTTTTTTCTCTTTGAAATAAAACAATTATTGAAAAATATGTATTATTATTATTTTAACATACAACTTTTGTTTGCCAATTTTTCTCATAGCGAAGTTTTCAATCAAGTCAGTAAAGCTAAATAAGCTTACTAGTTCCTTTTCAATGCTCATTAGAGAGAGCATAATCAGTCTTTAATTTATGAAAAGGAAAAAGAGCCGAGGTTTAATAGATAGGTTTAATAGATTTATAGATGATGTTTATTTGTTGTTTGTGGACGGATGTTTGTGGGTGTTTGTTCTTGTTGTAAACTTAATAGGAGTTATAATCTTGGGCCTAAGAGTGAGGCTAATATGAGTGAAACAGTTCCCTGTTACATATTTATTATGCTAAAACCGTAGCAAAGCACGTGTTTTGTGCTTGTTATAAATATTCAGTTAGTGCTTGTAAATAAAAAAAAAGTTAATTTAATTTTCAACACGTCGCATTATACCAATATGTAGTCATAATCGTAGAACAAGAGGAAGAGATGCCCCAGATTTAGCTGATTTGTTTATTTCAATCTACACCAAGAAAGCAGGAAAAAAATGATGGCACATAATTATTATAGCTATGTCTCCCAAAAACCAAAACAATATATTGTTTGTTATCAAATGTAATAATTAAAATTTAAAATTTGATTTGTGTACCTTTGAAATTTTCATAAATAATAATAGAGAGGAGTAAGTATATATTTGAAACCGAATATATTTTTTTACAATAAACCAATTTAAATATGGAAAAGAGAGGACCAATGAATATTTTTACGAAGAGAAGAAGCAAGAATACTCTACTTCAAACAAAGTCTGACTCTACATTTGAATTAGATGATGGAAACATAACTGAATCGGAAGCTTCATTAGCGACATGAATTCGTTCTAGCCTCACTTGAAATTAAAATTATTCGTTTATACAATTCGGTTATGTAAGTGCGTATGATGCTAGTATCCCAACACCTCAAAGTGTTATTTGCAGCGATATTCTATTGAATGTCGCAGCGAAGCCCTCAAAACTCCAGAAGAATTTAACTACTAGACATAAAGACACGCCTAAAGCCCAAAAAGTTCTTTGAAATAAAGCGCACTGGCTTTAAAAGCCTTTAAAAACTAATCTTTTATTTATCGGACATAAATGAGTGTGCATTGCGAGAATTATAAAAGGTAACAATCCGGATTGCCATGGCTAAAAACAACCCTCATATAGAATCGGTGATTCCCTCATAGTAGAATGCATTTTGAAATGTTCAGTGAAACTGTGTCAAAGAAAGTAGACCTGGTTTCACTCTCAAATGACACAAAGCCTCGAAGCATTGACAATATGACTTGTGACATTGAAGCGTTGCTAATATAATACCTAATATTAGCTACTTAGTTTTTTTGCATCTCGAAGAATCCATTGAAGTTTGGGCTTTTCCGATGGTATGTATTGGGGCAACGAAAACTATTTTTCTCTTGTTCTATCTCGTCTTGATTTATGTACATGTATTTCTCTTATTTCATGTTCAGCAAAACAAGACATTGAAAAGCTACAGACAGTTCATAATTCAAGTGCCAGTCTAGTATATTACTTCACTAATTTATTAACTTCATTGTCACAATTTCATTTAAGGAGGCAATGATAGCAGAACAGAAAGAAAAAAGATTTATTAACTTTGATTTTTGTATACAGTGAAAATATAAAGTCTCCAAGACTACAAGAAAATGTTACTAAAATATATGGACATGAACAAGAAAATGATTTATCTTATTTTCGATTACTATAACTAGGACATTTTAAAACAACTGACATTGACAAAACTCTTTTCTACCGCAACAACACGAGATAGCGATGACATGCTTGCTTCTTAAAATTTGTCATTAAAGATTTCCAAATTAGAAAACTACTAGCGTATCACCCGTTAAAAATGACGGATGTTTTCAAAATAAATACACGTTAGATAAAAAAAAATTACGTAACAACGAATTTATTTTATTTATTTGTATTTGATTCTATTATTATCAGTAATGATTTCCAAATTAGGAAAAAATTCCTAATACTATGTGAGAGCTACAAAAGCATGCATTTGTTATTATCTAGAAATATTCGTTGTGCAATTATATAGTGCAAAGAAGAATTGATGGAATGAGTAAAGATGCTAAAGATTCATTGTGTGCGTAACATATTATTGGTAGCAAAAGAAAGTGATCCAGGGATAATATACACCACAAGAATGTTTCACATTTTTTTAAAGTAGGTGCCGTAGCATACATAGTACACTGTATCATACATACATAGTGCACTGTATCATTCATACATAGTACACTGTATCATTCATACATCGTAATCTGTATAATTCATACATCGTACACTGTATCATTCATACATAGTGCACTGTATCAATCATACATCGTACACTGTATCATTCATACATCGTACACTGTATCATTCATACATCGTACACTGTATCATTCATACATCGTACACTGTATCATTCATACATAGTACACTGTATCATTCATACATCGTACACTGTATCATTCATACATCGTAAAATTGTATCATTCATTCAAAAATCGTTCATATAACTTTAGATTGTCTAGGCTGAAGTTTATAATACTGTAATGGATGTTTGGTTTGCAGGTGATATGTAAGGGAAGTGTTAGAATCATGGTTGCAATGTTCCCTTTAATTTGGCAGCGTGGCTGCGCAGTTATTGGACCGACGCCAAGCATGAGTTTAGAATCACAGAGCAGAAACTTTTGTAAATTATTGCACACAAAATCGACGTTGTGCAACTTTACACACTCGTTTTTTTAAAACTTTGCATATGGACCATCGAAGCCTAGACTTAGAGTGAACATTGCATGGTAGGCAAACGAATCTCTCAATGGACGCAATTAAAAAAAATTAACATTCACGTCGCTCAATAGTTTAAAACGAAAATGTTCGTGTAATCTTGCGGAAATCAGTTAATATTTATCGGCCGAAATATTTTTAATTTTTGGCTTCCAGTACATTTATAAATGTTGTGTCAATTAATCGTTAAAATTGTTTACCATTAATCAAGAAAATAATCGTTAATTTCCGCAGCCCTATTTAATATATAAAACTATATAATTTGCAAATGTCACGCAAGTCAGTCAGTCTGTCCTGACGCTACTAATTTTAGAAAGCAGGAAAATCAAAATTACTGCACCAAAGCATCAAAGGGTGTGGAAATTAAATATGCGCTGTAAAAAATATTATATGACGGCATTGTTTTCGCTCATATTTTAATTTTGGAAAAGGGATAAATGTAAAAAGAGGATTTGAAGATGGTTAATTATAAAATTAAAAAAGAAGGGGGGCGCCCAAGGCTAGAACGTACATATACATTTAAGAAAACATTCAAAATTAAAATAATTTCTTTGTCATCTCTGAAGTGCAATCAAATTGTATTTTCCATGAACGTAGCACTAAAAAGCATCGCTGTCGACCAAAATAATATGACACTGAACTTGAGAAATTTTGAGAGGCGTGAAAATGAGCAGAACATAAAATTATTGTTTTAAACATTGTTTAAATTGCAATCTACGAGTCTAAGTGACATAGTATTAATTATTTTTATGGCATACACTTTGTATTGCATGTCACTAAACATTATGTATAAAATTGTTTTAATTCAAAGGAAAAATACTTTTTCTGATCCTAATTATTTCAAATTAATAATACTATAAATTGTATACCTGTATCTTCAAATATTATGTTGACTAATTAAGGGAATGTGGGTCTGAGATAACTGACATTTTAAAATAAAATTTCTGCAAGTGGCACGCCACTTGACTTCGATCTCTTCCATAAGGGATAACATTTCAATGAATAGCTAAGATTCTCCAACCACCAGTATAGATAGACTGAGTTCCTTTTTGGACATAGTCCTGTTACCAGTTCATTTTATTTGTTATATATATAAAGGTTTACATTTTACATAAATCAAAATGTTATGTTTGTCCATAAGGCGCTAGGTTGATTCCCATTTATAAGCACTAAAGATACCTGGTGGTCACTGCAGTGATCCTGCTTGGCGTGGTGACCACAGGTCTTTTGGAGGAGAATAACTTTAATGATGCGTGACAGAAGTAAAAAAAAAGAAAAAAAAAGATTTTGTAAATTTTAATGATGTATTTGGTGAACATATAAAGTCTAGCGGAATAAAAACAACAGCATGTGACTAAAATTCATGGAAATAAAGAAGAAAAGGATTTATCTTATTTTCGATGACTATAAGTAGGACATTTTAAAACAACTGACATTAGCAAAAACATTTACACGAAATGGCGATTACTTGCATGCATCTAACAGTTTATTGTTAAAGATTTCAAAATCAGGAAAACATTCCTAATACTGTTTGATAGCTAAGTTTACGGCTATAAGTGAAAATATACGTACTGTGCTACACAAACAAGCACATGGTACTATCAATAACTGTTCGTAGTGCAATTATACGGTGTAAAGAGTAATTGATAAAAATGACTAAAAAAGCTTGAAAAGTTATTGTGTGAATAATATTTAATCACTAGTCAAACATATTGCTCCAGCGATAATAGGGAAGTACAAGAATATTTTACAATTTTTTTAACAAAACAAGATTCCAAATTCATTTACAGTACATTGAATCATCCATCGACAAGATTATCTTGCCAAAATTTTAATATCAAATAATAAAAGTGAAATCACTTAATTGATGGACTTGTTTAAACAAAATTCAATGAAAATTGTCTTCCCTTCAATTAAATATTGTTAAAACTCAGACATTTTTCATTTAAACAAAAATAAAAATTTTTTTAAAAAGTAACATAAGTTAGTAACTCACTAGCCTATTGACAAATAGTTTGTATTATAACGAAGACTTGACCATCCGTATATTAAAATAGGATGTGCTTGGACTACATGTCGCCTACTGCGCTCAACTTTTTTTATAGCGCCTAAGGCTCCCACCTTTTTCAAAAGACCAAATAACTTATCCTTGTTTGATAAATACAAAATATTAAACTTCCTGAAATTAACACAAATTATTTCATAATTATAATTCATCAAACCTTTTTTTTTACTTCGTTCATATTTCCAAAATTAAAATATAAGCTAAAACAATGACTTCATATAATATTCTTTTTTAAAGACAAGAACTTATAATTATTGTGCAAACTTTCTGATGCAAAACTTTGTGGTGCAGCAATGTCTGTAGGTGAGGTATACTTTCGTCAATGTAACAAATTGCAATTGATTGTGCTATGATTAAAACTTTTTAGTGTGTATAAATTATTATATAGTCTCATTAATGCTTTGCTTTTCTAGTTTGTTTTGTTATTACATTAATTTATTTAATGTTTTCGTAAAATCAGAACATGTCAAACTTTTGTTTTTTTTAATTTTTTTAAGAAAGTAAATTTATATGCTATATGACCTGATTTTAAAAAAATTATATGTTGAAAATATTGAAAATATTGTCTAGTAATTGCTTTGGTAATCAAGTCACAAACAAGGGAAGTAATAGATTTCAACAAATGAGAGAAACATTGGAAACAAAAAAATAAATTTGTATTTACAATCTTAGAAAATATAAATAATTAGAACCGAATCCCCAAGTATAAATAATCATATGTTAATCCATTCTAGCCTATATAATCATACCTAAGCCTGACACATCAACCAGATGTCTCGTTTCGTATAAATACTTAAATTTGGAATCAGAAACTTTTATTTTCTGTCGTGAAAAAAATAAAACAGGGCCGACTAAGTCTTTGAACCATTCTGTGCAAAAGTGAAAAATCGCGACCTTATGTAATTACAGTTGAAGTATTGTAAAATGGTATATTATTGTTTTAAATATATTTTTAGCAAACATCAACAAAAATCACTTTAACATTAACCTTAACCCAGTAATTAACATATATACTGGTAATAGCATTTTAATAAAAATCATTCTTTAAAAAAA
>CALYLW010003103.1:0-17249 GCA_944989445.1 Ampullaceana balthica | reverse complement strand
CCATGTGTGGTAGTAGGACGGCTGTCCTTCTCGAATGACTTTGCGGGTTATTGGAGTCGTATACAAGTACGACCAAATTGATTTCTTTTCCTCTGTGTTGTATATACTAAATTATTTTTAAAGATATTAATTCATGATGTATTGTATTAATGTATTTATAATGTGCAGTGATTCCATGCCCTGTCTTTGTTGTATTGTGAGATTCTACTCGTAAGTAGAATCTAACGGAAGAGGGGGGATATGTCAGGGTATGAGTATCACTGCGAATGATTGTTGTGAGATTGTTGTGAGCCAGTGTGTGAGTCGGCTCAAGGCGTGCGTGACAAGAGTTCACTTGTGAATATGATGTTAATTGTATTCACCCGGTATGCAAGTTAGAGAGCCGTGTCGTGGATAAATGGTGTGTGTGAGACAGACAGACGTGTGAAGACAGACCAGTGCAGAGGTCCATAGTCCTTGTTAGGGCTAGACATTTAGTATAGAGCGTTGGCTCTGTTATAGCTGGTGACACATCGAGGTGGCTCGAGTGTCCAGCGTATTAGGGACAGAGGCTCCATGTATGCACTGGTAGGAGTGAGTGGACATTGTTGAATGGAGTACGTCATGTACCTGAATCAGATGCTGTACATAAATTGAGGAATAATAAAGGCTTGACGTAAACGTGAACAAGAGTCGAGACTTAGTCTTCTTTTATCCAGAACCCAGTACGCAACAACGGACCCGTGTCACCTAACAATGCATCGTATGAAAATGTCAGATCGATCGAACATACCGTAATTAAATTAATGCATTTTTAGTTAATCTTTATAAAACTATATGAAGAAGTCACTATTGCTTACATTTTACGGGTCACTTGACTTCACGCCAGCCATCGGTTAACACATCTCGTGTTTTAACCAGGTAAACCACCTGGCGTTGAGTTAACGCGTTGACGCCACCCCTCCCCCTTCCCCCAGTTTTAAAGCCAGGGGAGATAATTTCAGTTTCAGTCTGTAAATGTTTGTCGCGTTTGAACATAATCAATACTTTTAGTTATTTCTCATATGTAAGGGTTTTATAGTCAAAAAGTTTGTTTTTACGGGGTTGTTTAATTTATTATAATCTGATACGCAAGACGGCGCTTCATGTGTGAACATGACCAGCGGTTCTCACACTGAAGTGTCTGGTCTCAACATTTGATTGATGTGAGTACGTCTAGCAGCTGATGGTCACTAGAAAAGGTTAAAGTAGGTATATGGGACTATCCTTAAAGTAGGTATATGGGAATATCGTTAAAGTAGGTATATGGGACTATCGTTAAAGTAGGTATATGGGACTATCGTTAAATTAGGTATATGGGACTATCGTTAAAGTAGGTAAATGGGACTATCGTTAAAGTAGGTAAATGGGACTATCGTCATAGTAGGTAAATGGGACTATCGTTAAAGTAGGTAAATGGGACTATCATTAAAGTAGGTTTATGGGGCTATCGTTAAAGTAGGTAAATGGGACTTTCGTTAAAGTAGGTTTATGGGACTATCGTTAAAGTAGGTAAATGGGACTATCGTTAAAGTAGGTAAATAGGACTATCATTAAAGTAGGTATAGGGGATTATCATTAAAGTAGGTATATGGGACTATCGTTAAAGTAGGTATATGGGACTATCGTTAAAGTAGGTATATGGGACTATCGTTAAAGTAGGTATATGGGACTATCGTTAAAGTAGGTAAATGGGACTATCGTTAAAGTAGGTAAATGGGACTATCGTCATAGTAGGTAAATGGGACTATCGTTAAAGTAGGTAAATGGGACTATCATTAAAGTAGGTTTATGGGGCTATCGTTAAAGTAGGTAAATGGGACTTTCGTTAAAGTAGGTTTATGGGACTATCGTTAAAGTAGGTAAATGGGACTATCGTTAAAGTAGGTAAATAGGACTATCATTAAAGTAGGTATAAGGGACTATCGTTAAAGTAGGTACATGGGACTATCGTTAAAGTAGGTATATGGGACTATCGTTAA
This sequence comes from Ampullaceana balthica, assembly GCA_944989445.1. Classification (NCBI taxonomy): domain Eukaryota; kingdom Metazoa; phylum Mollusca; class Gastropoda; family Lymnaeidae; genus Ampullaceana; species Ampullaceana balthica. Next base: position 15,249 of record CALYLW010003103.1, on the reverse strand, counting down.
AGTAGGTATATGGGCACTATCGTTAAAGTAGGTAAATGGGACTATCGTTAAAGTAGGTAAATGGGACTATCGTTAAAGTAGGTAAATGGGACTATCGTTAAAGTAGGTAAATGGGACTATCCTTAAAGTAGGTTTATGGTACTATCGTTAAAGTAGGTATATAGGACTATCCTTAAAATAGGTAAATGGGACTATCGTTAAAGTAGGTAAATTATACTATCCTTAAAGTAGGTTTAGGGGACTATCGTTAGAGTAGGTATATGGGACTATCGTTAAAGTAGATATATGGGACTATCATTTAAGTAGGTATATGGGACTATCGTTAAAGTAGGTATTTTGGACTATCGTTAGTGTAGGTTTTTGGGACTATCGTTAAAGTAGGTATATGGCATGTCATTAAAGTAGGTATATGGGACTATCGTGTTTTGATGGTAGCCAGGGATCATCGTGTTTTGATGGTAGTCAATTAATCGTAAATTTGTTTAAAGTTAACGATTAAAATTTAATTAATCGTTAACAGCCCTAATAAATATATAGTTTAGGGCTGCGGGAATTAACTATATATATTATATATATATATATATATATATATATATATATATAAATATATAAATATATATATATATATATATATATATATATATATATATATATATATATATATATATATAAATCCATACCTTTTAAAAGTGTTTCTTTGTCTTTATACTCCCTGGAGCACTAGGAACATGTTAAGCTAATCTTCTAATTTAAGTCTTAACAATTATGTAATATTTTGTTTGTTGTCACAACTCTCCCGCATTCCAAAACCGTCGATAACTTATGTCACAAGCTTCCTCATACATAGATCTGAACTGCTGGTTATCAGATTCATATAACTTCTAATGCACCAGAATAACACAAAATCCACTAACGGAAAACAATCTTTTATGGCGCTCACGTCTTGCCACAACACAACATGCACAAAACTCTATACCCTTCTACACACGTTCTGATGCCGTCAACAAAAAAACAACTTCCGTTTGCACACTTTCGCACTGACTAACCAACAAAGCGACCTCCAAACACATTACCGCGCGTAGCCCTCAACAAAGTTACGAAGGAAAATTGGCCATCCGTGACAACTGTTACCTAAGTTTTTTTTGATTTTTTTTCGGTGGGGGGCGTTGTCTTATTGAAACCAAAATGCCCAAAATGTGAACTTAAGATGATTCTTACCATAACGGTTCCACGACCAGAACTGTGCCTCCTTATCTATGGTACCGAGGTTCTTGTAAAGCAACGGGTGCTTTGCTAGTCTCCCGTGGAGATCCGTTGATCCACTTTTGTCCATTCCGATGATGTAGAAATAAGGCAGACAACGAAGACGTCTCGTGTTATTAATAATGTATTCGTAAAAACATGGATTTTTTAATTCTGGAAGAAACTTTGGTAAATTCTGTTTGAAAAAAAAATGAATTAAAAAAGAGCTATACATTTACAGGAGGTTGCAATCGATATTATAAAAATCCCAATACATTTTATATAGCTGAATGCCGTAGTCCCAAAGTTTACCTTGCAGAAACTAAAACAAGGCTGCATGAAATGACCACTTATGATGAGAGAAAATGCACGAATGTCAGTGACATGATTGTCTAACAAATGATATCTTAAGCATGAATGTCAATATAGAAATAATATCTGAAGCATGAATGTCAATGGCATGGTTGTCTAACAAATAATATCTGAAGCATGAATGTCAATATAGAAATAATATCTGAAGCATGAATGTCAATGGCATGGTTGTCTAACAAATAATATCTGAAGCATGAATGTCAATATAGAAATAATATCTGAAGCATGAATGTCAATGGCATGGTTGTCTAACAAATAATATCTGAAGCATGAATGTCAATATAGAAATAATATCTGAAGCATGAATGTCAATGGCATGGTTGTCTAACAAATAATATCTGAAGCATGAATGTCAATATAGAAATAATATCTGAAGCATGAATGTCAGTGACATGATTGTCTAACAAATAATATCTGAAGCATGAATGTCAATATAGAAATAATATCTGAAGCATGAATGTCAATGGCATGGTTGTCTAACAAATAATATCTGAAGCATGAATGTCAATATAGAAATAATATCTGAAGCATGAATGTCAATGGCATGGTTGTCTAACAAATAATATCTGAAGCATGAATGTCAATATAGAAATAATATCTGAAGCATGAATGTCAGTGACATGATTGTCTAACAAATAATATCTGAAGCATGAATGTCAATATAGAAATAATATCTGAAGCATGAATGTCAATGGCATGGTTGTCTAACAAATAATATCTGAAGCATGAATGTCAATATAGAAATAATATCTGAAGCATGAATGTCAGTGACATGATTGTCTAACAAATAATATCTGAAGCATGAATGTCAATATAGAAATAATATCTGAAGCATGAATGTCAATGGCATGGTTGTCTAACAAATAATATCTGAAGCATGAATGTCAATATAGAAATAATATCTGAAGCATGAATGTCAATGGCATGGTTGTGTAACAAATAATATCTGAAGCATGAATGTCAATATAGAAATAATATCTGAAGCATGAATGTCAGTGACATGATTGTCTAACAAATAATATCTGAAGCATGAATGTCAAAATAGAAATAATATCTGAAGCATGAATGTCAATGGCATGGTTGTCTAACAAATAATATCTGAAGCATGAATGTCAATATAGAAATAATATCTGAAGCATGAATGTCAATGGCATGGTTGTCTAACAAATAATATCTGAAGCATGAATGTCAATATAGAAATAATATCTGAAGCATGAATGTCAATGGCATGGTTGTCTAACAAATAATATCTTTAGCATGAATGTCAATATAGAAATAATATCTGAAGCATGAATGTCAATGGCATGGTTGTCTACACTCTAACACATGCATACTATCTGAAGAATGGATTTCTAACCCATAAATATCTAAAGGATGAATTTTGACCGTATCACTGAAGTGAATCTTCACGGCATTCTGTGTATTAAAAAAAAAGAATTTATTTATCGAGAATTGAATTCTGTTTTCAGAAAGACATATGGCGGTGGTGGTAAAATATCGTAAATATTAAATAAACTGATTTATCGTCAAGGGAGTGTGCATTAAATACATTGATATGTTGTGATGGGATAGTGTATTTATAGACTAGCTGATATACCCGGCTTCACCCGGGCCAGTATTAGGATTCCTATGGGAATCCCCCCATTATGACCCCAATCAATAATGGGATCCCATTCTTGGTGAAATCCCTCTCCCCCTATAGGATTCCACATTTCTTTAAGATTACATACCACATTATAATCCCGTTGTGTAAAGGTATCCCATTCTGCAGTAAATCCCTTTTCCCTATAAATTCATCTTCTTTAATGTAATCACATAACTCAGTATTATCCCATTGCATAACGTGATCCCGCTTTTGATAGAATCCCTTGTCGTCATATGATTCCAAACTTCATTTGAGATTTCATGCCCAATTATGATCATGTTGTTATAACAGAAAAGCCTAGAGGTCATTGTCATTGCTGTCACATTATCCGTGCGAATCCTATTTACTATAGTCCATTGGAAAAGTGTTTCAAATTGCGAGTATACATTCCAATATGATCCCTATCTAATTAGCGGTACTATCCACTGTTGATATATTTTTTGGAGACATTTAATCTACTGAGAGATATGATTCAGGATGGTAGTAATTATTATAGCCATTATGCCTAGTTAGTAAGTTAGTTGTTTCCTCTAGGGGCCGAAGACGGCTTGCTCTTCTCTGAGCCTTTCGTCTATTGACTTTATTATTCTCTCTAGCAGAATACTGCAAAAAAGTTTTCCAGGTACAAATAGTAATGTTATTCCACTCCAATTGTTGCAGTCTGATAAATCGCCTTTTTGGCAGTTTAAAGATGGCACCATTTTTCCATTCTTGTGGTGAGGATTCATTTTGCCAGACATCATTGAATGACAGCAGTAATTGCTGTAGAACATTGTCATCTGCTGACTTTAGCATTTTCCCTGAAATTTCATCTTCGCCAGTTGATTTGCTGTTTTTTAACTTCCTGATGTTTTTTTTTAGTTATTCATTTGTGAAATTTTCACATGATGCAGTTAAAATAGACATGCTTTTTTCTTCACAAATAACTGGGGTAATTGTTGGCTGTGGTCTATTTAAAATTTCTTTGAAATGTTCTGCCTACCTTTGTTTTTGTTCTTTATCTGATGCTAATAATTTGCTATTGGTGTCTTTGATAGGCGTACTTTTTGTGAGAGGATGGTTGCGCAGCTGTCTCATAATGTGAAATAGTTTTGCTGTTACCTGTGTTTGCTGCTAATTCTGCTTCTGTGGACAGATTGTTTACAAAATTATTTTTGTCTTTTCGTGCATCAGCTTTCACTTCTTTGTCCAGCTGTGCGTAACGTTGTTTGCTGCTTTCGTATAAGGACGCGGTGGTCGAGTGGCAGCGCGCTCGACTGGCGTACCGATGGTCACGCGTTCGAATCCATAATAGTTTTTTTAATAAAAACATCTTAACTTAACTTACCTTTAACAGTGAACTTTGAATCCTACTCTCAATGCTTTGATTTTTAGTGGTCGATGTCGATAGTCATAGTCCTAGTGTGTTAAATCTATATTACAGTTTTATTCGAGATGAAATAATTAGTAAATATTACTTTAAAACCTATTAAAATAGACATTCTGTCGTAAATAAGTCCCTTGAGGCCTGCATTGTACCTGCGTTATATCTGCGTTGAAAAATTTTCTAGAAATGTACAGATAAAATGAACAAAAAAGCTTTTCAAAAAAGTTTTATTGATATTTATTGTGATCGATTGTGTGATTTAATGTGAGATATAAAATTTGATCAACTAACACAAAACTTCTTAGTCCCTCTGTGTGACTACTTAGTTTGACAAAATTATGTTCTGCTTTTTCATGCGAGATTCTACATTCCTCACTCACTGCAGCTGGGCCCAGCGGCGTAGCGTGGGTATGTCCCGCCCGGGGCAGAAACCAAATTTGCCGCCGAAAAAATATGTTAACGCTATGAAGTAAAAAAAATTAATTAGAAAGTAATAATAACAGCACTATATATTTTATGTTAAAAAGAAAGGCTTCATTTCTTTAATGACATTAAAGGTTCATGTTTTTCCTCATGGCTCAATCTTTCATATCTGAGTGTTTTCAGTCAAGGCATGCTCGATAGCCAAAATAGCAATAGATTAGACAATTTTGGTGTATTCGTAATTGATCGTCATTAATTTTTTTCATTTTCAAGGTGGTCGAGTTGCAGCGCGTTCGACTGGAATACCTATGGTCATGTGTTAGAATCCATGTTAAGGATTTGTTCCCGGGGTCTAGGGCATCCCTTAGTTACCCAGCCCCGAATTGGTACCTAACACTAGTTAGGCGGCTGGGTAATGCGTGGAACCCTCATAGCCGTGGCCTGTGAATGCTGCATCACTTGCCAACAGATCATCCGTCATGGTCTGTGGACGCAATTATCTTCTGCATAGAAGGAGCGTCTGTATAGATCAGAGTAGATAAGAGAAAATAATTTTAGAGAAGCCTTTTAAACACCTTGCATTAATTAAGACAGTTGTAAGCAATGTTCGGATTATTTACCGGGTATATTATTTTAGGCAGGGTAACTTCGAGCCTAAATATTTTTATAAACTTAAACCACCTAGTCTTGAATTCATTAGTTTGTTTCTATTTATAGGGGTTAAAATATTCCTTGCCTGACTATGTCATGTGGGATATTTTGAATACTCTAATTTGAAGACAAAATTTCAAAGTCCAGTAGATTAGTGTGTCTGTTTTCTAAATTCTCTATAACTGCCAAAGCCACACACGAATTTATACACTAATCTCATCCTATGAAGGAACCAAATTTCTTCTTAACTGTTATTCTACATAGCATGTATACATAAATATTTGCTTCGATCACCAACAATTTCCTCTCTTGTTTCTTTGATTGGAAGGTTCGATTAAAATGATGAGGTCTCCACATAAAATCTTATCAAATGTCAAAGCATCCCTTGAGGATTCCATTCCATTAGTTTCTCTGTGAGTAGCCACTGATAATTAAAATGATGAGGTCTCCACATAAAATTTTATCAAATGTCAAAGCATCCGTTAAGTATTCCATTCCATTAGTTTCTCTGTGAGTAGCCACAGCTAAGAATTTTTGTTGTTTGAGCACTGTACCTTTATAAAGAATTTCGGGCATTTTTTAAATATAACTTTGAAAATTAAAAAAATTTCATTGAGACTAGCAAAGTTCCTGGGTCTGTTCTGTGTTCAGCTTTTTGTCTGCATCATTTAGTACTATAGCTTACAAGAAACCTCAAAATGACTCCATGGTATATTCACTATTTTGTATCATGAAGTCTGAATGCCTTGCTTGTAGAAGCAATTAGGTATTTTCAACAGTGTATGGACTTGGAAAAGAATGCGTAACAACGCTCAAATGTACTAAAATAGTTGGAGAATTTCTTTCAGTTGGAGTATCATGTTAAACAAATTAGGTTTAACTATTTGAACGAGTTTGACATGAATTTTTTTGTTTTTGCGCTATGTTGAACTCTTGTATACTTTCCAGCCCTTAAGAAGTATTAACACACGTTGGGCCTGGGCATTCCATTATTTTAAGATCATCATTTATTAAAAATCACTTCAGAAATGTCGTAAGCAGATTCACTTTTGCTTGAATGAAAATCTTTGAAAGATTTCACAGCGTCTACTTTTTGATGTTCAATTTTTACATATCACACAACTGGACTTGTTTGATCCTTTTGTCAAATATATGAAGAGCTATCAAATACAATGGAACAATATTTGGTCTCTTTTTATTGAAGAAAGATGATTATTTGTGAACTGCAACTCCTAAAATTGCTATGAGCTCAGTTTGAATTTTAAATTTCAAAGTTTTTTTTACCCCTTTACACACTATGTTCTCGGAGTGCTCGTTCTTACTTTGAAAGCTAATGCATCACTTCCAGAATCTTGCCTTTATTTGCATTAGTTCCAGAATATTGCCTTTATTTGCAACAGTATTGCCCTCTCTGTGACATCAAAAGGTCACATTCAATTTCGCCAGGATTTAATAATGTCAAATATTCTAACAAGAACTTCTTGCCACTTTGTTTTCTCTTTTACAACAACTAATTACCAGTCTTAATTAATAGTCTATTCTTTTTTATCCAAGTTCTGATTGCTTCAATATGAAAAAAAAACTTTAATGTTTAAATTAATGTTGAGTGCTAATAAGCACTTAACGTGGCTTTTCTTTTATTAAAATGTATTTTAAAATTTTAACAATTAGCTAATTAACATTGAGGAATTTTCCGCCCCCCCCCCAAATTTTGTATTTATTTGTGCCAAGTTTTAATTCCACTAGATAAGCAATTGTTTCCATTATTTTTGTTTATGCCAAAACGATAAAATTAAAATAAACCATATAAATACGCCAACAACTTGTTCCATTAGTTCACTTACGTTAAAATCGAACGTGAATCAATTATATATACCAGCACATTATTGTCATGCTTTCAGCCTCTATTTTTTCCATCTCACTAACATTTGAATCAGAAGACCTTGGAATTATAATGGAGTTTGAAGTTTTGTCATTAGAAGCGCTTGCGTATTTTAATATAGGTCTTCATTTCATTTAATTTGTCTTTATCTTGGCTTTTCTTTTATTTTATAAAAAATTATTTTCGCGTTTAACAATGAGCTAATTAACAATGAGGAGTTTTCCGCCCCCTCCCCCCACCAATTTTACACCAGGGCGGCTGTCAAATTTTAAGAATCAATGAATTTATCACCTCATCAGTATCAAGTTCTCATACTAATTTAGCTTCTGTTTTTTTATTACAGCCTTATTAGTATCAGAAGAATATATATAAAATAAGAAGTTTGAAGTTTTGGCAGTTAAAACGTTCACATGCTTTTAGGTAGTTTCTTTATTTCTTTGATGATTTTCTTATTTGGCTTTTCTTTAATTTCGATTTAAAAAAACTCCTCTTCTTAAAAAAATTCATTTTAAGAAACTAATTAACGACTAGGAATTTGCCGCCCCTGGCAAAGTGCCGCCAGGGGCATTTGCCCCCCCCTGCCCCCACTCGCTACGCCACTGGCTTGGTCTCATCTTTTTTAAAACGTTTTTTTGTTCATTTTATTTTCTACTTTTACGCGTTAAACTTAATTTTATTCATGAAGTCCTGTTAAATATCCTGTTAGCCAAGTTCATCTAGATTCTAGAACGACATTTGTGAGAAAAATTTGAAATTTTCTAGAAATATAAACTTACACATTCTTAACTCATTTTTTCATATGTGCGCTGATCCACTTAGCAGAAAAAAATATTTTTTCACAACAAATTGATTGTCTATATAAGACATTCTATGATTTCGCTTGTTCTATCTGGAATGATTTTATATACACACTACACATGTCATACACACAACACGACTAGGCATCACGGGAAGTGTGTCATTTTTAAATTTAATTTTCCGCCCGACCGACCGCCTGCGAACCCATGAGACGACGGTGAAGTTAATATAAGGGATTGAATTAAACAACAACGTAAAAACAAAGGAAGTTAATATAAGGGATTGAATTTAACAACAACGTAAAAACAAAGGAAGTTAATATAAGGGATTGAATTTAACAACAACGTAAAAACAAAGTTTTTGACTATAAATCGCTTATGTATGAGACATAACTACAAAGTATTTATCATACTTAAACGTGACAAACATTTACAGACTGAGATTGCCTGAAATACCCTTTGTTGTAAAACGGAGGGGGGCAGGGAAAATGTTTGGTCACGTATGGCTGAACTTAACTCAGCGTGACGCGTAAAATGTCAACAAAAGCTGGCCGCTATATATAGAGCTAAACTAAAAATGCATTAAAAATTCATTAATTTAATTACGGTACATTCGATCAATCTAAAACGTTAATAGCTTTTGCCTCCCTGCAATTCAAATTTACTGTGAAAATCTCAGCTCTTTAGCAAGTCAGAAAACGTGTTTACGAGCGTTTTGAAAAAGTTAACGACAGATCCGGAAGCGTTGAATCGTTGAATTCGGAATCCTGCACGAGTGAAAAGGATAGCGGCCTCACAAAAAAAACATAAACAAATCATAATCGTCGTTGTTTGAAATCAAATTATAATTGTATTCGATATTCGAAATTGAAATAAATAGAAATTTAAATTCTACACGTAAACAAAGAAAAATAAACTTTGGGTCGTAACAAAATGATTTTGGGGCTTATTAAACAATATAATTTGCAATTGTCACGCAAGTAGTGTCTGTCAGTTCTGACACTACTAATTTTAGAAAGCAGGGAAAACCAAATTACTGCACCAAAGCATCAAAAGGTGTGCAAATTAAATATGCACTGTAAAAAAATATTATATGACGTCATTGTTTTCGCTCATATTTTAATTTTGGAAAAGGGAACATTGTAAAATGAGAATTAGATGGTGGTTAATTATAAAATAAAATTATAAACCCCTATTATAAAATACTTTGTGTACATTTCAGAAAGTTTAATATTTCGTATTTATTAAACAAGGACAAGTTAGTTGGGCTTTTAAAAAAGGTCGCCGCCATAGGCACCCTAAAAAAAAGTGCATTTTTTATAAAATAAATAGATTTCAGCTGAAAACTTCCGTCATTTTTGACGGGTGTACGCTAGTTTATACATATTTAAACAACTGTAAGTGGTTACAATTCAGTTCTAGAAAATTAAATTAAATGAAAAGCTCAATATTTTGTTTCTATTTGTAGAAGTATCGATTACAATAAGAACAATAACTCTCGATTTATTAAAATAATAATAATCCAAAGTTTCATTCGCTTTATGCGCAATTTAATTAAAACGTTAAGGGCCTCGGGGGCCCCAAATTGTGATTGGTTTAAAGTTAAAAACACCTCTATATTTTGACCTGGATAATGATGCATATATGTATCAAGTTTGGTCGAGATCCATCAATCCACGTAAAAACGTAGGCGCCACATTGAAAAAGTGACCCAAGACAAACAAAGTTTGATTTATACATATATATGTTACAGGCAATGTGTGAAATCAGGCATTCTATAGAATGCCTAGGCAATGTATAGAATGCCTGATGGTTTCAGGCAAAGTATGAAATTTGTAAAGCTTTTGCATACTTTGCATATGCGTTCTATAGAATGCCGGATTTCGTTTAGGCAAAGTGTAAAAAGAGCACAACAAAAGACTTTATTGATAATTACTCATTTTAAAGTCGAAGCAATACAAAATAAAACACACGATGTACGCTCTGTATTATTTTTTGAGGTCTTCCTGTGTTTCCACATCTTGTAAATTATCGTCAGGTATTTTATAGGGACGTTATGAGGCCTATTTTAGCTCTACAGCAAAAGAGAGCTTGGTATGGTGATCTTTTTATCCCAGAATGAAAATCTTTATTCTTCTTGAGTTTGACGAACCGTAACCCCTCACTCCAGTGGCCAGTTTTTTCATCTTGCATCCAAGCACACAGCATATTTTCGATGTCCTGGTTAGCTCTGTCGACGCTTCCCTGGCTTTGTGAGTGGCGTGGTTTACCATGAACGATCTTCAAGGTGGGCCAGTACTCCTTTATGCTGCTTTATTACCACATTGTTTGCGGATTCCCTGCCGTTATTTGACTTTAGAATCATTGGAGCACCAAGCAACGTCTACGAGCTGGTATGCTACTTCTTGTGCCCTTTTTGTCTTCAGAGCCCTGAGAACTACGAATTTGGTGGGATGATCTTGATACACCATTCTAAACTTGTATTCCCCTTCAGAATGTGATTGAAAGTCGGTGAGATCCACCTGAAAATGAGAGTTGAATTCAGAAAAAGCCATTGGCTTGACCACAATGACTTTTTTGACATCTTTTTGTTTTTTCTGGCGAGGTTCACAAATGTTAATATATAGTAAAAAATCATGACGGGTAACGTTCTTGTATTTCGGTGAAAGTTCTTTCAACATTCTGTCCCGTTCCACACAACTAATGGCCAAATGGGCCTTATGACGTACGTCAGATATGTCGGAGTCCACGCCGTAAACCAGAATGGCACTCGCACCTACTTTAACAGGGTAGATCAACTTACTCTAATTTTCTACCATAAGGAAATCAGCTGCCAATAGTCCCGTGGTTTTTCCTTAATGGTAGTCTAAGCCATTTTCGCATCATCCACCAATTTTTTGTAACAGTTTCGGTTTAATAAAACAAGCACGTAAAAACAAAGTTATTGACTATAAATCACTTATATATGAGACATAACTTAAAGTATTGATTATGTTCAAACGCGACAAACATTTACAGACTGAAACCGAAATTATCTCCCCTGGCTTTAAAACTGGGGGAAGGGGGAGGGGGTGTGGACATGGACGGGTGGCGTCAACGTGTTAACTCAACTCCAGGTGTTTACCTGGTTAAAACACGAGATGTGTTCACCGATGGCTGGCGTGAAGTCAAGTGACCCGTAAAATGTAAACAATAGCGACTTCTACATATAATTTTATATAGATAAAACTAAAAATGCATTAATTTAATTACGTACGTTCGATCGATCTGAAATTTTGATACGATGCATTGTTAGGTGACACGGGTCTGTATGCCAAATTTCATCTCGATGGCTTCACAGGAAATGAGTCATTTTTTACTTTTGTTTTTCCGCCCGATCGACCGACCGACCGAACGCTAGCCCAAGACATAGACGGCGGTGAAGTTAATTTAAGGGATTTAATAAATCAAACCCGTAAAAACAAAGTTTTTGACCATAAATCCCTTATATATGAGACATAACTAAAAGTATTGATTATGTTCAAACGCGACAAATATTTACAGACTGAATCTGTCTTAACTCCCCTTTGCTTTTAACCCCGAGGGGTGGGACAGGGGAAAGGTTTGGTCACCGATCGCTGGACCGAGCTCAGTGTGACACGTAAAATGTAAACAAAAGCACCCCGGTACATCGCGTCAACGCACGAACTGAGCTGTCACGAGAAAAAAAAACCAATAACAAAATGTGAAATTGAATTACTTACCTCGTATAGAGATAAACTAAAAATGCATTAACTTAATTACGGTAAGTTCGATCGATCCTAAATTTTAAAAGTTAGCATTGTTAGGTGACACGGATCCATGTGCCAAATTTCAGCTCGATGGCTTTACGGGAAGTAGGTCATTTTTTACTTTTGTTTTCCGACCGCCCAAGACAGAGAGACAGAGACGGCGGTGAAGGTAATATAAGGGAGTTAATAAAAAGAAGGCTGTTTTTATCAGCATTGGCTTTTACTTTACTCATTGTAGAACCGACGTTGCATGTCAACATGATTCCTTTTCCCAGCACTACATTCTCTTCCGACGTGGTCACACAACAATCCAAGGGGAAACGTCATGGGAAACGTCATGGGAGAACGTCTGTGGAATCTAAACTGACGTTGTGAGAATAAATTTGGCAATATTGTCTGTGATTAGGTCCTGGGACCTCGTACCGGCTAAGCGCTGTCTTACAACAACTTTCAACACTCACAGGCTTCGACCGCCAACATCAAACAACGACCAAAGTGCCACCGCCAACATCAGTGGCTGGAAAAATGGCGGGAGTAGGCCAATTACATACTTTGCCGTACGACAACTCGGCATTCTATAGAATGCCTAGGCAATGTATGAAATAGCAATCATTTCATACTTTGCCTGAAACCATCAGGCATTCTATACATTGCCTAGGCATTCTATAGAATGCCTGAATTTCACACTCTGTCTGTAACATATATATAATTATATATGATTGATATCTTATCTTATCTGTTTACAGACGCTCCTTCTATACAGAAGATTATTGCGTCCTATGCTTATCTATGGTTTGTGTTTAGTCCTGCATTTTTATCAGAGATTTAAATGTTGATAAAGTGTTGGTTTTCCTGGATATATCGGATAGGGTATTGCATTAAATACATGGATCTATCGACAAGGGAGTGTAATAAATAGACTGTTATATCGTGTAGGGAGAATGTATATGGCATGTTTTATTTTTTTATGATTTGGCCAAAAAAAAGGGGGAGGTGGATTTTCGTTATTTTTGCGTTAAATTTAAAATTATTTTCAAATTATTCCTTTAAAAAAAATATTTATTTATTTTCTTTAATTCTCAAAATTATCATGATTAATAAGAACTAAAATCGGGTTACTAAAAAAATTACAAAATAAGATAAAAAGTATCTATAATGTAAAAAATTAGATTTTCTGGTAAAGGAAAATGTTAATGAACACTAAATGGTCTATATGTAGCTCAAATCTGGGTTATTGATTGATGTGATGAAAATATGCATGCAAAACTAAATCAAAGTAATCCTCAGTTTAGTGCATACATGCGTGAGATTCGTGATCCGTACGGAATAAAGTTTCAACGACGATTCATTCTTACACCAGAACTTAAGAACATAATTGAAACAAATCTTAAGCCAGAATTCGATATCACAATTAAAAGAAACTAATTTAAGCAAAAACTTCATGAATTTTTTTTTAAAATCCTAAGCCAAAACTTCATGAAAATATTTTTTTTAAAATCTGAATCCAATACTTCACATATAATTTAAAAGCACTTACGGTTTTACCTCTCCGCCCCACCCCCCCCACCCCAATCCCCACCAACTTTTAACAAGGCTTTCAAAAATACGTTAGCTCTAATTTTTGAGGTATGCGGCTAGTTGCGGAAAATTTTGAATAATTTTCCTGCGATGTTTGCATATAGCAATGATAAAGGTATTACATATACGTAAGATTTATTTAAAAGTTAATCATTAAAAAAATCATCATTGTGAATCTTTTAAAATGTTGGCTCCCTGGTAACAAAGAATTTGATTGATACAATAGGATTACTTGATCCCGATAATCTAATTCACTTTTTTTCCCATTCCTAAGGTGTGTTTGCGAATTAGTGCAGGAGATTTGAGCCATTATGGGCTTTACCCAGGGATGACTAATTTTCTCAGATTTCTCGAGGATTTTTCCATAAATCTGTAAGAAAGCCTTCTTCTACTTACAGCGGTGTAACATGAATGACATCTTAATCATATAAAATACAAAATACACAAATTGTGTAATTGATCTATCGTGGGATGAAATATACGTGTGATGTCATATATGCGTGATGACATATACGTTAGATGACAGATACATAGACACGGTGGTCGAGTGACAGCGCGCTCGACTGGCGTACCGATGGTCATGGGTTCGAATACATGTGAAGGCAATGATTTTTTCCAGGGGGGTAGCACGTCCCTGAGTCACCCAGCCCCGAATGGGTACCTAACACTAGTTAGGCGGCTGGGTAAATCGTGGAACCCTCATAGCCATGGCCTGTGAACGCTGAATCACTTGCCAACAGAGTCATGATGACGTAGCCCTAAAATGACATGTGTCTACATGGTGTGTGTCTACTTGGTGTGTGTCTACATGGTGTGTGTCTACATGGTGTGTGTTTACATGGTGTGTGTTTACATGTGTGTCTACATGGTGTGTGTCTACATGGTGTGTGTTTACATGATGTGTGTTTACATGTGTGTCTACATGGTGTGTGTCTACATGGTGTGTGTCTACATGGTGTGTGTCTACATGATGTGTGTTTACATGTGTGTCTACATGGTGTGTGTTTACATGGTGTATGTTTACATGTGTGTCTACATGGTGTGTGTCTACATGGTGTGTGTCTACATGGTGTGTGTCTACATGGTGTGTGTACTCACAAGACAAAAGATGTCTTCCACCCTGTTGTATTTGGTGGCAAGTCTGTCAAGACATGGTGGATCTGTGAAGTAAATAAGTCTCTTTTATTTGTTCAATTCTTGAGCTTTTAAATGGACGCTAAATTTTAAGTTTTATATTACACAATATTTCGGTTTTTTATATTTAGGTTTTTTAATCACAAAAATAATTTTAATTTTAAATGATGTTGTTTTTTTTTAAATCTTGATGAATTAATTTACGCATTGAGTACTGAAAGGTTTCGAATTTTTTAAAATTTCTTTCAGTAGCATTGCCTGCAACACTTACTTACAATACTTACAACATTTACTTACAACACTTACATACAACATTTACTTACAACACTTACTTATAACACTTTCTTACAACACTTACTTACAACAC
Organism: Ampullaceana balthica; assembly: GCA_944989445.1. Classification (NCBI taxonomy): domain Eukaryota; kingdom Metazoa; phylum Mollusca; class Gastropoda; family Lymnaeidae; genus Ampullaceana; species Ampullaceana balthica. The sequence goes on along the minus strand of CALYLW010003103.1, from coordinate 22 downwards.
TTACTTACAATACTTACAACAT
>CALYLW010003102.1:0-17288 GCA_944989445.1 Ampullaceana balthica | reverse complement strand
TTATCTTATCTTATCTATACAGACGCTCCTTCTATGCAGAAGATAGTTGCGTCCACAGACCATGACAGATGATCTGTTGGCAAGTGATGCAGCATTCACAGGCCACGGCTTTGTGGGTTCCACGCATTACCCAGCCGCCTAACTACATGTAGTGTTAGGTACCCATTCGGAGCGGGGTGACTCAGGGACGCCCTAGGCCCCGGGAACAAGCCCTTGCCTTCACACGGATTCGAACCCGTGACCATCGGTACGACAGTCCAGTGCGCTGCCACTCGACAAACATACTGTTTGGCACATTAAGATGAAGCAGATCTAAGACTGCTTTAACAAAATATATTCATACAAGATACTGGACTGTCGTACCGATGGTCACGGGTTCGAATCCGTGTGAAGGCAAGGGTTTGTTCCCGGGGCCTAGGGCGTCCCTGAGTCACCCCGCTCCGAATGGGTACCTAACACTACGTGTAGTTAGGCGGCTGGGTAATGCGTGGAACCCACAAAGCCGTGGCCTGTGAACGCTGCATCACTTGCCAACAGATCATCTGTCATGATCTGTGGACGCAACTATCTTCTGCATAGAAGGAGCGTCTGTATTGATAAGATAAGATACGACCCTCGATGTAGTATGCACCCCAGACTTGCTCATCCTAGATAGTGCAACAAATGGGGAGGGAGGGTTGGGCGAACGGACACAAACAGCAGCAGCACGAAATATTGAAAAAAAGCGAGTAAACGAGGAGACATGTGCACAGCGTATGTTGTTACCTGCTTTCCACCCTTTACTGCCATCCATTGCCAACCATAAACTGTGATTTGCTGACCCTAGTCATGTTCGCATGCAGAAAAGAACGGGCAGAAACAAACAATTATATATATTTTAATTTTTACAATTGCTCCCGCTGGGGCTTGAACCCAGGAATTTCCGCGTGCAAGGCGGGCGTAATTACCACTTCACTACGAATCATATGTTAATCTTTGAAGGAACAACGAAGGGAGCATTGTTGACAGTCGCCACCAACCCCCCCCCCTACCACTATGTTTTTTAAATTTTCATCCCACCACGCTGGCCCACTTTGATCTGTTGACCCCAGCGATGATCATTCGCCATGCTCGTTTATGTGAAATACATATATAGATGCTTGTTAATTCTTGAGTCTTTATAACTTATTTCTTTGGTTATATTATTTCATTGGATTTGACATCGTGTTTTGCTTTCTTTCTCATACCTGACTGGTGTCATGTTAAACTTGTTAGGAATGCATTTGTTGCAGCAATTTCCAAAGTCATCTTGTGATGTGTTGTATAAATAATATTTATATAGTGATCGAGAAATGACGTTTTATTTGAAACGTTGATACAACCATGAACGCGTTGTTGAGACGTTACAAGCTTATAGCTTGATTCCTTAATGTATCTCTTTGTTTTTAAATCAATGACGGTTGTGATCGTCTAAAAACTCCCTTCATGCTATTTTATGATGAACGTGTCAAAACACACGAGTTTAAAGCACTCAGCTTTACCAGGATTGTCACGTCATGTATTCAAATTTCGTTCTTAATCTTTTTTTTACATAGCTGGTATAAAACTAATTATCGCTATAAAATTCTTTGTGTATTTTAAAGTTTAAAAAGAAAAATGTGTTTAAATGTCATGATAAGGATTTAATCTAAAAAATAAAAAAAAATTGAGAAATAAGTTATGGTTCGGCATAGTGGAAGCATTTTCTTCCAAGTTAATTTATCTGGATTACGAGTAATTGTGTCACAGTTCAAAGAATTCCAGGTGTTTTTTTTTACTTTTATATCAATCGTTTCATTCATATTGTTTGGCACATTAAGATGAAGCAGATCTAAAGCTGCTATAAAAATTATATTCATATTTTTTAGTAAGTCTTGAGTCTTTAAAACTAATTTCTTTGCTAATATTGTTCAATTGGATTTGACATCGTGATTCGCTTTCTTTCTCATACCTGACTGGAATCATATTTAAATTGTTAGGTATATGCTTGTTCCCGCTGTTTCCATAATCATCTTGCGATGTGTTATATCAAGTATATATATATATATATATATATATATATATATATATATATATTATATATATATATATATATATATATATATATATATATATATATATATATATATATATATATATATATATATATATATATATACATATATAAAGTTATCGAGACATAACGTTTTATTTTAAACGTACATACAACAATGCAAATTTTGATAAGATATCACAGCCTTCTAGCTGAATTCCTTATTTTACGTCTCTTACAAAATGAAGCTGTTTAGTTACTATTGTATAAATCGCTTCAGTGATATTGTTTGGCATAGTTAGATGAAGAAGATGCAAAGCGTCCTTAAAAAAAAATTAAAATGTTCCTAGTAAGTCTGGAATATATAAAAAAAAGTATTTCTCTGGTTATATTGTTTATTTCGATTTTGACATCGCGGTTCGATTTCTTTCTCTTACCTTACTGGAATCGCAATCGCATTCTACCTGTATTTTAAATATTTGTCTACATGTGACAACAATGATTTAAATGAATGAATGATTGTCTCAGGTTACCCATTATACTTCATTGTTTGTTTAAAGTCAACTTTTAAACAAAAAATAGTTCTTTTCTTGTTTCACTATTTCTAAAATAACAATTAAAAATATAAATACTTATTAGATCATAGTTGCCTGTGCACAATTACACAACGTTTAAAGGTACAGGACAAAATGACGAGTCTATATTTTTATGCTCTGAAAGCCGGTCCTTTTTAAGTCATTTTACCAGTTCCAAATGAATGTTTATCTGTTCGCATCGACAGTGGCCAGTTATCACATAAATTTCTGTTGACCAAATCAGTTTTATGTGAATTTGGTATATTCATTAAAACATTTGAAACCAAGCATTTTTAATACCAAATAAATCCTTTGAAATTTGAAATAGTAAACATGTTCAATCCTCAATATCCTTTCTTAACCCAATTTGATATAAAAATAGCTTTGAACCATTCGAAAAGTAATTTGCTTTTACACTAAAATGATATAACTACACATGAAAGTAAAACAAAACGAATTTCTAATATCGATGTTTTTGGGCTTCCAAACGATGGTATCTTTTGCACATTTTATTTGCAAATAGTCGTGTGTTTTTTTTAATGATTATATATCATACCTCAAATTATAACCTAACAGGTTTCTTAAGCTGGTATCTATTCGTCACACACACACTAATTGAACAATTTATTAAGCCAATGTTGTTTAATTTTTGAGCTTTGTTGTCGTTTTCTTTTCATTGTCCATAAATGGCTTTTTTTCGTGAAATTTGAGAACCCTCTCATATCGATTAAACACTTCAATTCATACTGCTTTCTTGCCTCTAAAAGGTGACTCATTAAATAAAAAATTCCCGAAAAAGTAAGCTTGAATAGCTATTATATATCGTTAGCTATCATATACGTAAATATATGTAATTTATATCTTTTGTTAATGAATACATAAGCTACATTATTTTGCTCGTTTTAGGTAGATTATTTGAATATTATTTTTTATGATGTGTAAAAAAAAACAATTATTAAGTTTTTAAAATCAAATTATGATTCAATTAATTTCTTCCGAAGCAATTATTTGCGGGGTCATTAAAAAGATTTTTTTGTAAGTTTTAAATTTAAAGTGAAAGACGAAGAGTTCACATAATACATTTTTTTTTCAATTGATAATGGTTCGTGAGACACATTTTAATTATTTAAAGAAAAATTAATTGCTAATTAATCATTATTTTAAAAAAAATATACTTATAAAATATATTTAAATCTCACTGGTATCTAACTAGCGACACTTCGCTCAGCTGGTGTAAAAAGTCATGTGTATTTGAAATTGAGTTTCTGTGTGTACACTATGACTAACATCTAAAAGGACACATTATAAACAAAGGCGCCCATTTGGCGTATCTAATACTGTGATACAGATTCTAATCTTGTGTTAATCTTATGAACTCATGAGACGAGAGTAATGCTATTGTGTTTTACTATTGCTTTCCACTTCTCATGAGGGATATTTTGATGCTGTTTTAAATCATTTTAATTAAAGAGCGAAACATTTTTAGTATGAAGAAATGATGAACATATCTCAAATTAAAGCAAGAGTGCTCTGTTAGTTATCAATAACAATCATCAGATGGCATTCATACTACACTGTTGCTTCTCTCTGCTCAGTATAACAAACAGATACACTAGAATTATTAATATGCAAATCATAAAGAATATTTAGTGAAGTTGAACATAAAATAATGTAGGGCAGTTCTCGCCTTGTCAACAGAATGAAGTACATCAAATGACGCCCACACTAGTCTGAATCGATTGGTGTCGAATTCCACGAAGAAAAAAACTAAATACATTGACGTGACGGGTAGTTCAATCTGCCGTTTGAGAATCTGTATTATCAATAAGGGTTACCGGATTTCGGCTCCGGCTCCGGCAAATCCAAAATCCAACAATTTTTACAAATCCTGCTCCAGCTCCAGTCGGATTTCACTTCATAAATCAGGCAAAATCCGTCTGCTTTTGATTTTTAAAAATTTGAATCCGGTACACTCTTAAATAACAACCTTCTCATGTAGGTCGCCATACTTGTCGGTTGTTTTAAAACGAACGCAATGTTGGTGAGACTGCAGTCACTAGGCTTATAGATAAGTAGTTATGTAAAATGTAAACAGGGTATGTATGACTCTGACAAGACGTCACAAAAAAAGAGTTACGTTGTTCTCTGAGGTCTTGTCAAGCTCATACATACTCTGTTTACATCTCATATATCTACTTTTGATCTTTATTAAACGAATTTTAGAAAATGATTGCATATTATATTCATTAGTTTGACCTGACAAGGCATTCTTCAGTTTTTCTTAACTATATCTTCATTGTTGTCATATTGAGACATTAGAAAGGTATGCGGCAGCATGTCTATAATGAAGATCCGAGGTGAAATAGTTTGTCTTGTCCACTACATTTCATAACTTCTCAAATAATATACCTTGACAAAAAAGTATGTCCTGTATGTGAGTAAAATATCTAAAAGTTTTTTGCAATCATCGTTTTTCTCTGTTAAATATAGGACTTGCAAATTTAAACAAAACAATTTTCTCTCCTAAGATTTTGAAGAGTTGAATCCCTTCGCCGCAATCGTTTTTAAAAGCAATGGGCTTTCTCTACCGTCATTAATACCTGTAGCTATTTGTAGCAAACCTGGCTGCAAGTTCCTAGTAAAACAGCCCTCCCACAAATTGTAGAGAACACTGGTTTCTCTTTCAATCATTAATCTCAACCTATATCGTATGTGCTCAATCACATGGAAAAACTTTGTAAGATTAATTCTTAAAAATTGTTTTTTTCTCAGTAACATCACACATGGTGCCGTCCCACCCCTCACCCCTACCACCCAACCCGCAGGAATGTTTTAAAAAAACAACAACAAAAAAACAACAACAAAAACACGATAATTTCGAATGAATGCATTTTGATGTAAGTCTTGGACCACCTATACAATGCATGAAAGAAGGCTCAATAGCTTCCACCTTCAGATGCCTGCGCCGTATCCTATACATCAAATGGCAAGAGAAAGTCCCCAACACGGAGGTCTTGGCTCAAGCAAGCATGAGTAGCATTCCAGCCATATTAAGCAAAAGACGACTCCGATGGCTTGGGTACGTCAAGAGAATGCAAACTGGTCGCATACTCAAGGATGTACTATACAGCGAGCAGGCGAGAGTGAAAAGGTCGGTTGGTCGGCCATGTCTCAGATATACGGACATTTGCAGGATAGACATGAAAGCAGCCAACATTGAGATACAAAACTGGGAAAACCTGACAGAGGATAGGTCCTCGTGGTGGGCTATAGTGAAAGCAGGATCACTCAGAGCAGAGGAGCAAACTAGGGCAGACGCATTTGAAAAAAAGAGTGAGTGAGGAGGAAGACCAGGCAACCCTGCCCCACTTCATTCGTGCATGTGTGTGACATGCAGAAGAGACTGCCACTCAATGATAGGTCTCATCACCCACACCAAGAGCTGCAAATAATAAAAATAAATATACCGTCTTTCGTAGACAGACAGATGCCTTACCATACATATTGTCTGTTGCATAAGGCGAGGATGTCAGAGTCGGATGTTTTAACAGTGCCCTTGGTATTGTTTCTGTGTTACTTAGATTTCAAGCGGATCGTGGATAAGTGATTGACTGTTGGTTTTATCGGCGTGTGCCCCCGGGCCACACCCACACACACATAGTTGTAAAGTAATTTAAATACCTCACCAAGAGATACACAAACTTAACAGCTTTAAAAATCAAACGATTACCACTTAATATATATATATATAATTTAAATAATCCTTTTTTAAAGTATCACATGTCTGTTTTAATACAGTGGTTATATCGAATGGATTGCTCTGATGTCACGAATAACTAATGTAGTCATCTGAATCGTTTTATTGTAAAAAGAAAGGTGAAACACTAATGTGAATATTAATTCGTTTTCAAGATCTACTCCTTATGGACTCTGTTACACAACCGACATTGTTTCATTTAATAAACACACTTTTTTAAAGTCAAATGTTAAGAAATTATCGCATCAAAACATAGTATAGCAAAAGCATGATAAGTTTTTTAAATATTTATATTCACAAATAAAAAAGTTACGATCATCAAAATAACACATTTTAAAAAGCATTACCTCGCATCATCACTTTAGAAAAAAAAACAGATAAATGTGTGCTCACAAAACATATCTTTAATAAAATCAACAAAGGTTTGTTCAATAATTTAAAATTTTAAAGAATTTTTAAACAAACAGTTTTAAACAAATACAACTTAAACTATAAGTGAGGAAAAAAACCACAAAAGATTCTTTAAGATTTTATATTTAAGGAAAAAAAATAGCTGTAAAAGCCTCTTAATGAATTTGTAACAATGTAATTTCTAAGTACAAAGATACAAAATTTATTGTTTTTATCAGAACTTCAAAGCTTTCAGATCTCTGTTTGACCGTAACTGGATTTTCACCTTAAATAACTTATTTAATCCTATGATTTTCCCTGTTGCAGGCAGAGTGGAGAAATCGTGTCGGAAATCTTTCGAAGTGCGTTTTTTACTTTATATGGTTTCATTTGCTAGCTATGGATTCTCAACTATTGAGGACAAAATGGACCATGTCTGTAAGTATCCCGATGGTCATAAATGAACATCAACACGTATGTCTGTCATGGGGTCATCGTTTACTCTCGCAATTTTGTACCTGATCTAGTTTGTGAAACATCTTAGGAGTCGCCTGCAAGATTGGGGAATATCGTATCTGAGCTAATGTTATTACTGATTTGTTGGTAATCCTTACAAAGAGTCTCGTTTTCTGTTATCAACGATCGTAACAATTACGTGTCATTGAAAATTCGTTTTTGATAGAACAATATTCAATAAGTTAAAACTTAAAAAGAATATTGTTGAAAATTATTCAGCCTGTTTCATCCAATAATATTCATACAATCAATGGGAAGTGAGCATTGGGGGGGGGGAACTTACCAGAAACTAAGACTAAATAGAAAAAACTTACCATAACCGTCATAGCAGTTACAAGTTTTAACCGACGGAGATCTTCATTGACAACTATAATATGTTAGTAAATCGTGGATCCTTTATTCATGTTTTCAAAAGCGATTTTTCTCCATATTTCATTTCGATTAGTTGTCATATAATAATATAATTTTAACAGGATATCCGTGACAATGGTAATTTAAACGTGTGGCAACTGAACCACTTTCGGCAAATTCGTCATCCAGTCTGTTTTACATCATTAAAGTCATGTTGTGTCTGATTTACGCACAGTTCACTACTAAAAATTAAAAATATATAATTTGACTTCCCCGTTAAAGGATCTTAAAGATATGTTTTGTCGAAGCTACTTCTCTCTATGTTGACCAATACCATGTTCAACATATTCGATGTGTACAGACAGTCTTGGTCTAATATGTCAATAAATTTATCATCTATTTTTGTTAATATGAACAAATATAAAATTTGTTTAGAGTATAAGTTTCAGTGATTTTAAATATTATTGTTGTTTAAAAACGCAGGATCTCGCTCGTATTCATTGGTTTAATTGTTTAAATTAAAATAATAATAATAATAATAGCAATGTACCTTAGTATTTTTCCCGCTAACATGTTGTGCACTTGTTACATTAAAAAATTGTTCATATTTAACCTAATTTTTTTTTATTCCTCAAAAACTAAATTATCAATTTAAAAAATAAATAAATAAAACAAAATCTCGTATGACCTAAGAAGTTCAATGATTTACTATTCTACACATAAATTAAGTGTATTTTCTTATATAAATAGCATAATTTATGTTTGTTATTTCAGTGTTTTTAATACATATGTAGTTTTAAATTTAAAAAACCCGTAAAAAACCAAGTTTTTGACTATAAATCCTTTATGTACGAGAAGTAACTAAAATAATGTTCATTATAATACGCAACGCAAGACCATCCGAAAATACAAAATTGCAGTTGTGTCGTAAAACATGTTATAATATAATGCGCTCCGATCAGGAATATGTTTATAAAAAGTGTTGTGAATAAAATACGCACCTTATTGCGCGACAGAAAGGTTGTTCAATATAATGCGCACCCTTACACTCTATCTCAAAAAATAACATGATATATAGGAATAAATAAAATAATCTTAAAAATCAATAATTTAATTACAGTACATGCGATCGAACTGAAATTTTGATACATAGTTTTTATTATCGATACGAAACTGCCTGCAAAATTTCAGCTCGCTAGCTTACGAGGAAGTGGGTTAAAAATAGATCCAACGTTTTGGCGACAGACAAACAATCAAGCAAACAAGCAATCAAGCAAGCAAGCAACTAGACACCACGAGTTAATATAAAGGATTTAATAAAAAAGGGCTTTAAGCATTAATCGATTTTTCGAGTCTATCAAAAAATTGGACCTGTCAGCTTCTTGATGATAGCTATGTCTTATTTTGAAACTAATTTTAGATAAGGAATCGAGATAAAAAGATTTTTAATATGTCAATTCGCTAAAAAGAAAAAAAATTGGAAAATAAAGAAAGAAAAATCCAGCAGCTGAAGCACTGGTTACGAAGTTGACAAGATTCTAATTTGAATACAATTAGTTTTTGACTAGATTAAGTTTCGTTAACTCCACGAATGCGCTTAACACCAATGTCAAGGACTTGGAACACATCCAACTGTGTTTTGCCAAAATACAATACAGTACTCCAATTGATAACGTTTCTCACATTTTAAGTCGCTAAGAGGTAGCAAACTGTGATATCAAAGAATGTGCTCATGCACAAATTATTTGTAAAATTAATTCTATGAAATCTATACGAAATAGCAGAGAGAGCGAACACAAACAGCAGCACGAAGTATTGAAAAAAAGCGAGTAAACGTGGAGACATGTTCACATCGTATGTTTTTACCTGCTTTCCGCCCTTTACTACCACAAACTGTGATTTGCCGACCCTAGTGATGTTCGCAAAAAATGGGGAAAGAACGGGCAGAAACAACATTTAAATATTAATGTTTACAATTGCTCAAGCTGGGGCTTGAATCCAGGACTTTCCGCTTGCAATGCGGTGTGATAACCACTACACTACCAATCATATGTTAATCTTTGAAGGAACAACGAAGAAAACATTGTTGCCAGTTGCTCCCCCCCCCCACCATTTTTTTTTCTTTTCATCCGACCACGCTTGCCCACTTTGATATGTTGACCCCTGTTTGGATCATTCGTCATGCTCATTTGCACATGCTCGTTTAGGTGAAGTACATATTTAGATTCTTAGCAAGTCTTTAGTCTTTAAAACTTATTTCTTTGGTTATATTATTTCATTGGATTGGACATCATGTTTCGCTTTCTTTCTCATACCTGACTGGAGTCATATTGAACTTGTTAGGAATGTATTCGTTGCAGCTATTTCCAAAGTCATCTTGCGATGTGTTATATAAATAATCATATATATATTTACGCTCAATTATGTAGCCTAACGCTGAGGGACATCACTCTGCTTTTTTTTAAAATTGGATAATCATTTTGGTTTCCAGATTAACATTAAACACCCTCCACACTATCTATACTAATAAAAGGGAAAGCCCTCACTCACTCACTCACTGACTGATTCATCACTAATTCTCCAACTTCCCGTGTAGGTAGAAACATGAAACTTTGGGAAGTGGTCAAGTAGCCTCTCGCGACCAAAATTGGAGTAAAAGAATTTTAAAAATAACACTCATGGGGGCCGGGGGCCCAAAAACGTTTTTTTTCCTTATATGGCCTATATAAAATTTGAAAATCACCAATTCTCCTATTTCCCGAGTAGGCAGAAGCATGAAACTTTGGGAAATTGTTGAGTGCAACCCCGCGATGGTAACGGGAGAAAAAATATTTAAATTATCACTTCCTGAGGGCCGGGGGCCCAAATGAAGTTTGTTCCTAATATGAGCTATATAAAAACTAAAAATCACTAATTCTCCTATTTCCCGTGTAGGTAGAAGCATGAAATACTGGGTAGTTGATAAGCACACTTCCACGATGGTAACAAGCGAAAAAAATATTTAAAATAACACTTAATGGGGTCCGGGGGCCCAAATGTAGTTTTTTTCTTATATAAAAAACTGACTTTACACTAATTCTCGAACTTCCCGTGTTACTTTGGGAACTTGCTGAGTACACTCTCTCGACGATAATTGACGAATAGGAATTTTAAAATTCACACTTATGGGGGCCCGGGGCCCAAAAACGCTTTTTTTCCTTATATGGACTTTGTAAAATATGAAATCACTAATTTTCTCATTTCTCGAGTAGGCAAAAGCACGAAACTTTGGGAAGTTGTTGAGTACAAACCAGCGATAGCAACGGAAGATAAAAAAATTAAATTATCAGCTCGATAGGATCGCGGGAAGTGTGTCATTTTTTACTTTTAGCTTTTGTTTTTCAGCGGGACTAGGACAGACAGACAGACAAGACGTTGAAGTTAATATATGTATTATATCCATCATGATCCAGATTGAAATCAATTGGTGTTTTGAATTTATGTTTCGCGGATTCTCAACGTAACTGAAATACTAATTTCCGCAGCGAAGAGATCACTTCCTGGGGGCCGGGGGCCCAAATGAAGTTTTTTCCTAATATGAGCTATACAAAAACTAAAAATCACAAATTCTCCTATTTCCCGTGTAGGTAGAAGCATGAAACTTGGGGTAGTTGTTAAGTACACTTCCACGAAGGTAAAAGGTAAAAACAATATTTAAATTATCACTTAATGGGGGCCGGGGGCCCAAATGTAGTTTCTTCTTATACTAAAACAGACTCATCACTAACTCTCGGATTTACCGAGTAGCTAGAAGCATGAAACTTGGGAAATTGTCAAGTAGCCTCTTTGGACGACAAATGGCGAAAAAGAATGTAAAAATTCACCTTCATGGGGGCCGGGGGCCCAAAAACTTTTTTTTCTCCTTATATGGGCTATATAAACATTTGAAAATCCCTAATTCTCCTATTTCCCGAGTAGGTAGAAGCATGAAACTTTGGGAAGTTGTTGAGTAGTCTCTCGCGATTCAAAGTGGCGTAAAAGAATGTTAAAATTCACTCTCATGGGGGCCGGGGGCCCAAAAGCGTTTTTTTACTTATAATGAAAATTGCCTTATTCTCCAATTTCCCGTATAGGTAGAAACACGAAACTTTGGGAATTTGTTGAGTCAACTCCCTCGATGGTAGCATGCAAAAAAAATGTTTAAATTATCACTCACTGGGAGCCGGGGGCCCAAATGTACTTTTTCTTATATAAAACCTGACTCAAATCTAATTCTCGGATTTCCCGTGTAGGTAAAAGCATGAAACTTTTGTAAATTATTGAGTACACACCCGCGATGGTAACAGGCCAACAAATATTTAAATTTTCACTCACTGGGGGCCGGGTGCCCAATTTTTTTTCTTATATAAAAAGTTAATCATCACAGATTCTCCATTTTCCCGTGTAGTTAGAAGCATGACATTTTGGGATGTTGTTGAGCACACTCCCGGGATGGTAACAGGCGAATTTTTGTTGTTTAATTATCACTCACTGGGGGCCCGGGACACAAAAGTAAGATTTTTAACTTATATGAGCTAAATTACAAATTTAAAAAACTTTGGATACTGTGTAAATGTAATTTTACTAAACTTCGAAGATAAAAATTCGATGGCCTATATTAAAATTCGTTTGGGAATTAAAATTATATTTTTTCAATATTTTTTTGCCGAGGGCCCCTAATCTCTTTTTTGTAAACGTTTAAGACATTTTAACCATTTGATTTCACTCAATTTTTAAAAAAAAATGTTTACTAACAAATATATTCAATATAATCCAAATTGAAATAAGCTGTTGTTTTGAACATTACATATTACCCCTATAGGGCCCCCGGCCCTTATTTTAGTATTTTTAAAGACGTATTATTTGTAAATGTATTTTATTCATCCCACGGCCATTAAACTGTAGGAAGTTTTTGGGTACGCTCCATCGAAGGTTTCTGGCATTAAAAGTAAAAGTTTTAAAAACACCATTTATTCCGGGCTGGGGGCCCGTATGCCATATTTTAACATTGCTTATATAAAAGGTAATTTAAAATGTGGCTACTAGGTAAATGATGAACTATGGCTAAATTTGATTTTAAAAATAAAATAAAATTATATAGGGTAATGAACTTCTAACGCCTGTTCCTTTGGGGCCGGGACCCAAAATATTTTTTTTCGTAAACATTTAAAGCTTTGTTACCTTAAAAATAATTTAAATAAATATTGTCTTATTTCTCTATCATGACCTAGATTGAAATCCTCAGACCTTATGAGATATGCACATCCTGCATCCATTTTGCACGGGGGCCCGTAATGTAATTTTAGCACCCATTAAATTTTACACGACTTTGACAAATATTGACAAACAAGTATATCGATCATGATTCAGACTGAATTCTATTGGTGTTTTGAATTGGTGTGAAACGGGTTTTCAACTCTTACTAAAATTCTAACTTCCGCAGCGGAGCGCGGGGATTTTGCTAGTTATTAATAATTAAACAATTTCATGCGGACGTTCGATAAGAGGTATTTTTGGTGCAGTAATTTGGTGCGCTGCTTTCTAAAATTACTTTGAAAATCGTGTGGTCATTAGCACTGTAAAAAAATATTATATACATACTTTGTGTACATTTCAGGAATATTTCGTATTTATCACATAAGTATATGTTACTTGGGCTTTTGCAAAAAAAAATTATTATAAAATACTTTGTGTACATTTAAGAAAGTTTCATATCACGTATTTATCATACAAGGACAAGTTAGTTGGGCTTTTGAAAAAGGTGGGCGCCGTAGGCGCCCTTAAAAAAGGGGGCGCCGTAGGCGCCACGGCGCCGCAGCACAAACTAGTATTTATATAGTGATCGAGAAATGACGTTTTATTTGAAACGTAGAAATAACTATTAACGTTTTGATAAGACGTCACAGCTTGATTCCTTAATGTGCCTCTTTGTTTTTAAATCAAGGACGGTTGTGATCGTCTAAAAACTCCCTTCATGCTATTTTATGATGAACGTGTCAAACCACACGAGTTTAGCGCACTCGGCTTCACCAGGATTGATTTCATGTATTCAAATTTCGTTATTAATCTTTTTTTACATAGCTGGTGTAAAACTATCTAATTCTCGCTAAAAATCCTTTGTGTATTTTAATATTTTTAAAAAAAAATTAAATTTTTTGAAATGTCATGATAATGATTTACATGAATGAATGATTGTCTCAGGCTTTGTACACCACTTCATGTTTCAATTTGGAATTCATTGTATGTTTCAAATCTACTTTTAAAAAGATAGTTTGATCTATTTTCACTATTTCTAAAAACAATAAAAATAATAAACTATTATTACATTCGTAGTTGCTAGTACACAAACACATAATGTTTCAGGGCACAGGACAACGTAAAAGTCCAAATTTTATTTTGGTTCGGAAACCCTGTCTCATCATAGTCACCTAACAAATTCTAAATGAATATGCCCTTGTCTCGCTCCGACTGTGGCCAGTTATCACATAAATTACTGTTGTTGAAATCCGTTTCATGTGTGTTCGGTTAATATCTTCTGTCGTATCGTACGTCGATCCAAATACAATACCAAATCTAAAATGTTACATCGAAATGAATTCATGTTAATATTACATCGTGTCTATATAACAGCTCGAATCAACGAGCCAGTATAATAAAAATAATAATAATAAATTGATCATTTTTATAGCGCTGTATCCCAGCTAGGAGCCGAGCTCATAGCGCTTTAAATGGAGATAATAACATACATATACTAATTAAAGAAACATTCTTATCATAATAACCACATAAATGACAGTACGTTATACATAAGCTACGTTAATTATTAAAAAGAAATGTTTCTTTAATTTTGAAAATAAATTTTGAAAAGATGCGTCTTAAGTGCAGTCTTGAAGGACTTGGTAGATGAAATACTCCGGATTTGTAATGGTAGAGAATTCCATTGTTTGGCTGCACAAAAAGAGAATGACCTTTCGCCAAATATTTTAGTTCGAGTCTTAGTAACACAGAGAATGCGTGTGTCTGCAGTAGAGCGTAGCTGACGACTTGGTGAGTAGACAGACAGAAGCTCAGTAAGACAGGAAGGGCATGAGTCAGAAAAGAAACTGTAACATAGAATGGTCAGTTTGTAATCAAATCGCACTTGTTTAGGTAGCCAATGAAGTGAGTAAAGTAGCGGAGTAGCATGGTAATGTTTTTTTGCCTTTATAACTAGTCTGGCAGCTGTATTTTGAACTTTTTGTAGTTTTTCAATGGATTGTTTTGGCGCGTCTGACAAAAGAGAATTGCAGTAATCCATACGAGCTAGTACAAGAGAACAGACAAGAGGTTTTGTTGCACTAACTGTTAAGTAATGACGGATTGCACTGATCTGACGAATGGCAGTGTAGGCAGAGCGACAGATGTGATTGATGAAGTTGTTGGTAGACATGTTGTCAGCAATAATGTAGCCAAGATTCCTAGTCGATGTTTTGAAGATTATATCAGAACTAGCCACCTGAATAGAATTCGGAAGAGACAAAGTACTCCGTGATTTATTGTTGTATTTGTAATTGTATTTATAGGAGTCTTGTCATCATTCAGTTTGAGCTTGCTGAAAGTCATCCAAAACTTTACCTCACCAATGCACTCTTGCATCAATTTGACAGTGAAGTCAATATCAGATGGATCAGTTTGAGTATAAAGCTAAGTATCATCTGCAAATGATTGGCTTTTAACTGAATGCTTTTCGAGCAGTAGAAGTAGTGGCCTTGTATACAGTATGAAAAGTACCGGATATCTGTAGAGACATTTAGTTTGATGTAGGCAGCAAACAATAGACTGTGAATGTTTGCGTGATTAAAATTATGTGTCTGTCCTCTTTATATTTCTAGGCGAATAATAAAAACAAGTGTCAGCTTTAACAGTAAACTGGAAAGTCTCGAAAATGAGACAACTCGGTAAAACGTGTTCTTAAGCATTAAGTCCATTCAATCACGTACTAAGCCCCAATCAACTTCAGCTGTACAAATACAAAATAAATTAGAGATACATCTCTTTGATATAAATATATATAAATTCCATGCATTTGATTCTAAATAAAATTTGTCTCATGTCCTAAACTTTCAGCCCAAGCCTTTAATATTATCGGCCGTCAGCTTAAGTTCCACAACATAAGTTGTGAAAAAACACAGACAAATCTTAAATTAACTATACAAAAATAATTAAAACCATTTACTTCAACTCTGCACAATATCCCAGAATGATTGATCAAGTTCGAATACCCCAAATACTTCTATCAACCTTGAACAAATGTAAATAAATGTTGTTGTTTTTTTCTGTCATGATCGACAAGAACAATTCTTATTACATTAACCATGTTCTTTGTAAGGCTTGTGTCTCCTGTCGGGGCTTATTAGTCCTTTTATTTCACTAAACGTGCGTCCACATATCGGACAAGATATCAAAAGGCTTGGACAAAAATGATCAAATAGATACAATATTACTAGACTTCTCAAAAGCATTTGACAAAGTTCACCACCTTAGTTTACTTAAAAAACTTAACTACTTTGGAATCTCAGGTTCCTTACATCACTGGATCCAAGACTTCCTTTTGGGCAGGGAGCAAACTGTAATAATTAATGGATCTAAATCTGCACCAATAAAGGTTAACTCAGGAGTTCCACAAGGAACTGTGCTAGGTCCCTTACTCTTTTTAATTTATATAAATGATTTACCCAACAACATCTCAACAGGTACAAAAGTTATGTTATTTGCTGATGATTGTATAATCTATAGAACAATTAAATCAGAACAAGATAGCAAAATTTTACAAAAAGACTTAGATGAATTGATAAAATGGGAAACTAACTGGAGTATGTCTTTCCACCCAGAAAAGAGTCAACTGTTAAGAGTAACAAAGAAAAAGAAACAAATAAATTCAAAATATTACATTCATGGAAAAGAACTGACCCAAACTAAAGATACAAAATACTTAGGAGTCTTATTAAATGAGAAACTATCATGGAATCCCCATGTCAATGAAGTTATTAAAAAATCAAACAAAACCTTAGGCTTTATAAAAAGGAACTTTAACAAATGTAATAGAGATATAAAACTTAAATGCTACCTCACTTTGGTGAGACCTGTACTAGAATATGCATCTTCTGTATGGGACCCATCCACCAAAGAAAACATTGATAAACTAGAACAAATTCAAAAAAGAGCTGCCAGATTCATTACTGGAGAATATTCGAAACTGACAAGAATAACACCATTAGTTAAATCATTAAACCTTGAAACACTAGAGGATAGAAGAACCAAGAGCAAAGTAGTAATCATACATAAAGCAATTAATTCTAATTTAGAAATACAACACAAAGATAATTTAATACAACCCTCAGATAGACATAAGGATAAAAACACCTTTCTTATTCCGTATGCAAGAACAAACACATACAAGTTTTCCTTCTTCCCGTCCGGAATTCGGGCGTGGAATGGGTTGCCTGAAGAATCCAGGAAAACCAACACTTTATCAACATTTAAATCTCTAATAAAAATGCAGGACTAAACACAAACCATAGATAAGCGTAGGACGCAATAATCTTCTGTATAGAAGGAGCGTCTGTAAACAGATAAGATAAGATATTTAGGG
>CALYLW010003101.1:2217-19539 GCA_944989445.1 Ampullaceana balthica | reverse complement strand
CAGTGTACTGTGAATGTAATCGGCACCTTATTTGTTTAATATTCAAGAAAATCCTTGTAGCGCCCTACCATCGCTGGAGCATTATCTGTGACTAATGATACGATATTACTTAGATGCTTTTCTTTATTAAAACAAAAACAAACTCATCCAATAAATGAAATATTGATTCTCTTTCAATATTCAGTTTGTATAAAGTTGACAAATAAATATTCTTTGGAAATGCTAAAAGTGTTGTCCAATTTCCTGGCACAGATTACCCATCTAACTAAATATAAAATGCGATGTTATTAAAAAGCTACACAATGAACCTACATCTTTATCAATGTCATTAATTTTTCTTTGTAGTGCTATTTTTCTCAAACCAATTTTCTTGATATTATCAGATGATGGCTTGTGTAGCTCAGAGGGTATTACTTCACTTACTGCCAGTATAATTAATTTTCCACCAATAGTATGAGGTTTGTTCCGATTTAACAATCATTAACGAAATATCGTATGAAGCCATCAAGCAATAGCCATCTTGTGTGTTGCGGTTGAAAGGAATGTTGTCAAAGTCAGTTGTTTATTTTTTTTCTTCTAGAGTTCGAAAAGGGGATAAATCCTTTTGCTTTTTTATCACCATAAATCATAGTCAAATATTCATGTATCTTGGAAGGCTTTATAGCTTCGCAAATTCATAAATCTAATTTTATAAATACTTTCCTCTTTATTTGATGCCATCACCAGCTCTGTAAAGTTATTTGCCGCACGCTCCCCCCCCTGTATGTAAAATGCGCCATCGCACCCCATGGATTGCTGCAGCGCCCATCACTATGCTAAGCCATAAAGGAACAAAATGAACTCGCCACAAGAATTTTTTTTAATCGAGCTCCATCTATACTGGTGGTAGAAGAAAGCTAGAAATTCATTGAAATTGTTATCCCTTATTTAAGGGATCGAAGACAAGTGGCTTGCCACTTAGATAAACATACCGAACTCAATTTTCTACATTATTTGCATTTCATCAATTAGGCAAAGGAATACATAAATGCGTTATATTTATAATTGTCTTAATTTTAGGAAACACGTTTTCTAAAAATGTATATTTACTTCAAATAAACAAAATTCTATACATGATAGTTATGTACCTGCAATACAAAGTGTATGCAATACAACTAAGTAATATTATGTCGAATGGACTTATAGATTGCAATTAAAACAAATTTAAAGAAAAAAAGGTTATGTTCTTATCATTAATACTCCCGCTTAAGTTGTCTAAATTACAATTCCAAAATTAAGTAAGGTTATAGCGGTGCTTTTTAGTGCAGCGTGCATGAAAAATACAGATTCATTGCAAGTCAGATATTACAAAAGATCATATTTTAATTTGTAAATTGTCCCCTATGTGTTTTATGTGAGTTCAAACTTGTGTCAATGATTTCATTTCCATTTAAATATGATGTATATAATTTTTTTCAAATGTCTTATTGAATTTACTGGATAAACAACATAACAATCAAACAACACTATCAAACTAAAATACAACACTAAGAATAAGGAAACTAACAAACTGAGAGACAACACACTTACAATCAAACAACTCTTACAGACAGACAGACAATACTAACAAACAGACAACTTTTACCTGCAGACAATTCAAACATCTCTACTATTTAGAAAATACAAAAAATAAGAAATCTCTGCCATAAAACAACCTTAACAATAAGAAAAAAAACGTATAGACATACAACAAACCAACTAAAACACAGAAAACCCCAACAAAAATTGCAAACTGACAGACCATATTAACATTAACAAATGTAACAGACAGACAAAACTTCAAGACCGATAGCTTTTAAGTACATACAACTCTTATAATTATATATTTAGGACAGACAACACTAACATATCCATTAGTTTCAGACATGAAAGCGGGAAATGATAACAAACAGAGATAATCCATATCACCTGTGATAACAGACAGGGATAACCCTTATACCAGTGACGAAAATTAAGGGACCCTTAAGTCTCGTGTTAAATTTCCTGCTCTGTGACCCCTAAAATGAAAACAAGGGTGATAATATAACATGATAAAACACCACCCTTCCCTTATCTTATTTAGGTCGGAGTATGTGAGAGAAACTTCTCGATGTTATACCTTGGGGGCAGAAGCGGACTAGCACTGTTGATTGAAACCAAATGAAAATAGATAATGGCCAATCAACGTTCATTGACAATAAGTTATAAAAGCTGGTACATGAAAAAACAAATTCTCTTTTGGACAATCCCGGAACTAGAGTTTTGGTCACCAACAGCGATTTACGTTCTTGGTCGGTCACCAACAGCGATCTTAGATTTTTGGTCACCAACAGCGATCTTACGTTTTTGGTCACCAACAGCGATCTTACGTTTTGTGGGGAAAGATAACCCCACAGCTTCACGAGACAAAATAGTGGCAATTCGAGATCTACATGGTATTTGACTTCCCTAGGTTTTTTTTAACCACTGTGTGCCCATCAATCAAGTCAGTACTGCTACATTGCCGTATTGGAACTACGCCTCTGTGACCACTGGACACCCATCCATCACGTCAGTAATGTTACATTGCCGTATTGGATTTACGCCCATGTGACCACCTAGCGCCCATCCATCACGTCAGTAATGTTACATTGCCGTATTGGAACTACGCCCCTGTGACCATTGGACACCCATCCATCACGTCAGTTATGTTACATTTCCGTATTGGAACTACGCCCCTGTGACCATTGGACACCCATCCATCACGTCAGTAATGTTACATTTCCGTATTGGAACTACGCCCATGTGACCATTAGACACCCATCCATCACGTCAGTAATGTTACATTTCCGTATTGGAACTACGCTCCTGTGACCATTGGACACCCATCCATCACGTCAGTAATGTTACATTTCCGTATTGGAACTACGCCCCTGTGACCATTGGACACCCATCCATCACGTCAGTAATGTTACATTTCCGTATTGGAACTACGCCCCTGTGACCATTGGACACCCATCCATCACGTCAGTAATGTTACATTTCCGTATTGGAACTACGCCCCTGTGACCATTGGACACCCATCCAACACGTCAGTAATGTTACATTGCCGTATTGGAACTACGCCCCTGTGACCATTGGACACCCATCCATCACGTCAGTAATGTTACATTGCCGTATTGGAACTACGCCCTGTGACCATTGGACACCCATTCATCACGTCAGTACTGTTACATTGCCGTATTGGAACTACGCCCCTTTGACCACCTAGCGCCAATCCATCACGTCAGTAATGTTACATCATCATAAATATATTTACTCTCAATTATGTATGACTGTGGCCTAACTCTAAGGGAAATCAGTCTGTTTTTTTTAAAATTGAAAATAAAGACTTAAAAATTAGAATTATCTTAATTTCCAGATTAACATTTACCAAACAACGAATGAACCTTTGACGTCAGAATTTGTGTTTTAAACAGTGCTAACTAACTCAGCGTGTTATTTTTGTGTGCAGTAATTTGGTGCATGTTTCTAAAATTAGTTTTAAAATCCTGTGGTGATTAGCACTGTAAATATATATATATATATATATATATATATATTATATATATATATATATATATACCTTATTAATTTCGTATTTATCAGACAAGGATACGTTACTTGGGCTTTTGACAACAACAAAAAAAAACCTATTATAAAATACTTTGTGTACATTTAAGGAAGTTTAATATTACGTATTTATTATACAAGGACAAGTTAGTTGGGCTTTTGAAAAAGGTGAGCGCCGTAGGCGCCCTAAAAAAGCGAGCCTCGCAGGCACCACGGCGACGCAGCACAACCTAGTCTATTATATAAATACCCTCAATTATCACTGACGTAACGCTAAGGGACATTACTCTGCTTTTTTTTTCAAATTGAAAAATAAACTTAAAAATCATAATCATTTTTGTTTCCAGAATAACATTAACAAAACAACGCACGAACCTTTGACGTCAGCATTTGTGTTGTAAACAGTGCTGACTGACTCACTCAGAGTTATTTTTTTGGTGCAGTAATTTGGTACGCTGGTTTATAAAATTAGTAGCTTCACGGACAGGACAGACGGGACGTGCAGTTAAAAAAAAAGTGGGCGCCGTAGGCATCCTACAACCCCTATTATAAAATACTTCGTATACATTTCATGAAGTTTAATATTACGTATTTATCATACAAGGCCAAGTTAGTTTGGGCTTTGAAAAAGGTGGGTGCCTTAGGTGCCATAAAAAGTGGGCGCCAAAGCGCCCCAGCACAACCTAGTTATGTATATATTTATAGAACGAACAAGATGAACTAGTGACAAGGTATTGTTTAAATCGAACTCAGTCTATACGTGTGGTAGGAGAATCCTTGCAATTCATTGGAATGGTATCCCTTATTAAAGAGATCGAAGTCAAGCGGCGTGCCACTTACATAAATATATTTGTATCGTACATAAAGCTGCCGTGCGATTTCATTAATTGGACATAACAATGAATGAAGGTAAATGTATAAAATGTATTGTGCTCTAACTTTGCAATAACTAGCATTCTGAAAATTTTATTTTGCTTTTGAATTAAATGTGTCTATACATAATATTTAAGTACATGCAGTACAAAGTGTAAGCAATACAAAAAAAACATAAGAAGTCGTAAAGATGTTTAGAATGAAATTTAACCGAAGTCAAAGAAAATAATATTATAATCATCTTTTTATTTTTGCCACTTAATAATTTAAGATGTCTTAATTACAATCTTATTTTGAGTAAGTCGATAGCGGTGCTTTCTAGTGCGGCGTTCATGGAAAATACATTTGATTGCACATCAGTTATGACATTAGAAAGTCTTTTAATTTATTATTTATTATTTTTCATTTTAATGTTCAAACTTAGGGAAATGGTATCATGTTCATTTAAATATGCCGAACATGTTTTTTCTAATGTATTATAGAATTTACTGACAAAACAACAATAACAATAAAACAATAATATCAAAGTATTAAACAGCATCAACAATCTGAGAACGTTAACAAACTGAGAGACAACACTTACAATCAAACAACTCTTACAGTTAGACAGACAGACAGACAACATTAACTA
Organism: Ampullaceana balthica; assembly: GCA_944989445.1. NCBI lineage: Eukaryota > Metazoa > Mollusca > Gastropoda > Lymnaeidae > Ampullaceana > Ampullaceana balthica. Next base: position 14,426 of record CALYLW010003101.1, on the reverse strand, counting down.
AAGTACAAATTTTACATACTAAAACTTAGACGTCTGTAATTTAGGAAACACAAGCAATCAGAGATCTTTGAAGGAAAGACAACCTTAACAATCAGACATCTTTGACAGAAAGACAACCTTAACAATCAGACCCCAACTTATAGAACGACAACACTGACAATAGGACAATGTTAAGAAAGTTACAGACAACACAAACAAGCATACATATCTTACAGACTGAGAAACATCATTAACAGTCAACTCATATAATGACTGATTGCATGAAACACATTTCTCTTCTCATGTATTATAATATTCTAATTATGTTCACATTAAAGTTGAGATTAAGTCATTTATTACAATTATGAAGCTACTGTGAGTTACTTACGTTTTAAATTGTTTAATTTGTGCCGTTGATGTGAAGAATTAACTTAATCATGGATATTCGAACCCCTTACTCTCTGTTCGAGAGACAAAAAATCATGTCGCACGACTACAGTTCACTCTTCTTTTAAGTTTTTTTATATTTTTATTTTTAGTGTTTTAGACAATCAAAAGTATATCTTTAACATTAACAATTCGTTTTAGACCGACACTTTACCAGCAGGTAGTTGACTTTTTAACATACTTATAAAACTTCATAATTGTACTTAACAAAGCGTACAATGACTTGGTTGTTCAACATCAAGGACGCTTATCAGTCAAATAATTTTTTTATTATTAATGCGGGGAAAAATAATTTTAAAAGATGTATTTTAAGTGAGATTTTCAAAGTACAAAAGTGTAACGGCAGAGAACGAAAAATAAAGAACTTTAGCGAAGTGTTTTAGTGCATGTCTTAAAAACAACCATAATACAGGTTTGTGCTGAAGAGCTTAGCTAACAACAGGATGTGTTAAAGAAAATAAAGTAAGAAAGATGGGAATGGCATAAGTCGTCTTATAAATTTGTGGAAAGGCATAAGTCTTCTTATAAATTTGTGTAATGTCATTAATCGTGTTATGAACTTGTGGAATGGCATAAGTCGTCTTATGATGTTATGGAATGGCATAAGTCGTGTTATGAAGTTGTGGAATGGCATAAGTCGTCTTATGATGTTGTGGAATGTCATAAGTCGTCTTATGATGTTATGGAATGGCATAAGTCGTGTTTGATGTTATGGAATGGCATAAGTCGTGTTTGATGTTATGGAATGGCATAAGTCGTGTTATGAAGTTGTGGAATGGCATAAGTCGTGTTATGAAGTTGTGGAATAGCATAAGTCGTCTTATGAATGTGTGGAAAGGCATAAGTCGTCTTATAAAGTTGGAGAAATTTCGTTTATAATTTGGAAGAGTCTGTAACGCTTGCACATGCAACTCCTGAACAATACCACAGTGAGGGTTTGGGTCTTTGCAAATATGCTAATGAGGTCCCAAGGATGTGCAACGGCCAAAAAAATACCGAAAAGATTTCCTGGATTTCCTGGAAAAAACAAAAAACCACAAAAAATATCATATCAGTATTTTGTCAATTTCTCGCCAACCAAAACATCTATCGGCTTAAAACAAACGTCAAACAATAGCTAATAATATTTAGGACAATGTTGGAGAACGAATTTTACAAAAATGAAATGTAGTTCGGCTCCCGTAATTTTAGAAGCAATTTTTGAAAGAAAATTGTTTTGTTTAATTTCAAAATTATTGATTTGAAATGACTTTTAATGTATTCTAGAATGATAGTTAATGGGTATTTCCCGCTTTGTGCATTCTTATTTTAGATTGTTGCATGGTGCGCATTATATTGACACATTCTTGGTGGGATGTAGCGTGAAGGGATATGACGTCATATTGTGGTTAGTTTTAGAATTACTTATTTGAATCGACTTTTATTGTAATCTAGAATGATTTCCCTTGATACAAAATCTGAAATTCCTTGCTGTAGGACAGTCAAGTGTGTACTATAGAGTAGGACAGTCAAGTGTGTACTAGAGTGTATGAAAGTCAAGAGTGTACTAGAGTGTAGGACAGTCAAGAAGGTACTAGAGTGTAGGACAGTAAAGTGTGTACTAGAGTGTAGGACAGTCAAGTGTGTACTAGAGTGTAGGACAGTCAAGTGTGTACTAGAGTGTAGGACAGTCAAGTATGTACTAGAGAGTAGGAAAGTCAAGTGTGTAATATAGAGTAGGACAGTCAAGTGTGTACTAGAGTGCAGCAAGGCCGAGTAAGTACTACCTATTGTGACAAGGCCAAGTAAGTACTACCTATTGTGACAAGGCCGAGTAAGTACTACCTATTGTGACAAGGCCGAGTAAGTACTACCTATTGTGACAAGGCCGAGTAAGTACTACCTATTGTGACAAGGCCGAGTAAGTACTACCTATTGTGACAGTCAAGCCTGTACTAGAGTGTAACAAGGCCGACTAAGTACTACCTATTGTGACAATGCCCAGTAAGTACTACCTATTGTAACAAGGCCCAGAAAGTACTACCTATTGTGACAAGGCCCAGTAAGTACTACATATTGTGACAAGGCCCAGTAAGTACTACCTATTGTGACAATGCCCAGTAAGTACTACCTATTGTAACAAGGCCGAGTAAGTACTACCTATAGTAACAAGGCCGAGTAAGTACTACCTATTGTGACAAGGCCCAGTTAGTACTACCTATTGTGACAAAGCCCAGTAAGTACTACCTATTGTGACAAGGCCGAGTAAGTACTACCTATAGTAACAAGGCCGAGTAAGTACTACCTATAGTAACAAGGCCGAGTAAGTACTACCTATTGTGACAAGGCCCAGTTAGTACTACCTATTGTGACAAAGCCCAGTAAGTACTACCTATTGTGACAAGGCCGAGAAAGTACTACCTATTGTAACAAGGCCGAGTAAGTACTACATATTGTAACAAGGTCCAGTAAGTACTACCTATTGTGACAAGACCGAGTAAGTACTACCTATTGTGACAAGGCCCGGTAAGTACTACCTATTGTAACAAGGCCGAGTATGTTCTACCTATTGTAACAAGGCCGAGTAAGTACTACCTATAGTAACAAGGCCGAGTAAGTACTACCTATTGTGACAAGGCCCAGTTAGTAATACCTATTGTGACAAAGCCCAGTAAGTACTACCTATTGTGACAAGGCCCAGTTAGTACTACCTATTGTTACAAAGCCCAGTAAGTACTACCTATTGCAGTGCTGTCCAACCTTTTTGACCCCGCGGGCCACATTTTTTTCCTTATTAGGCCGGGGGCCGCAATCAATTAACGTCTTAAGAAAATATTAAATGGATAAATACTTCCTACCTTATGTAACTTTGTCTCCTCATCAATACGAAAAATAACATGAATAAAAACTGTAACACATCTCTAATGTGATATTTGGCTTTGAACTGTATTTGCAATTTTCTTAATTTGCGGTTCGTATTCTGTAACTGCTGCTCTTATTAAGTTTTCCAAATGCTCATCAGTCAAAGCGTTTCGTTTTTTAGATTTTATATTATTCATGATGGAGAATCCAGCTTCACAGACGTAGGTACTACCAAACATGGTTAATATTTTTCTACAACATTTCGATAGCTGCGGAAATTCGTCTGCAGAAACATACGTCATCCAGAATTCAGTTGGCGACGAATTCGTATGTTTATCACGAAGCGGCGTGCTATGCTGAATCTCGATGATTTCAAGCTGCACTGCACCTTCGTCTGCTCCTAATATCGTCATTTTCGAGGCTATATTAGAGACATCACTAGTAAAAGGATTTTCTACAAAAAGCAAAACAGGTGTAAGATTTCGAATATCTTTAAATCGATCTGTGAAATCCAGCTTTAACTTTTCTAATAAAAGATAGAATCGCTCATTTGTGACAAGCTCTGGAAGTTGTTGAGCAGCCTTGGCAAGAGCTGGGAAGTGAGTAAAATTTGACTGATTTATTTGGGTGATGAAAAAATCGAGCTTGGATTCAAAAATACTGATTTCTCTCATTAGCGTTGGTAAGATTTGAAAACGTCCTTGCAATTTTAAATTTAATTTATTCAGGTGATCCGTGATGTCGGTTAGAAATGCTAATTTTACCAAAAAATCTGGTAGTTCTATATAATTTAACAAATCTTCCCTTTTTTTAGACCTGAGAAACAGTTTTACTTCGTCAATTAGGTTCCAAAATCGTGACAGAACCTTTCCTTTGCTCAGCCAACGAACATCAGTATGAAGAATAAAATCCCCAAAATTGTTATCATACTTTTCTAACAAAGTCTTAAACTGCCTGTGATTTAATGGATTAGCTCGAATAAAATTAACACTTTTCACCACAACATCCATAACATTTTGCAATTTGTCATCCTTCAACTTTGAGGAAAGAGATTGCTGGTGAATTATACAATGATAAGATTGAATGTCTGGAAAATCATTGTCAGCCTTCAGCAAACCAATGAGTCCAACTTTCCTTCCTATCATTGCTGGAGCACCATCCGTTGTAACAGAAATCAGCTTCCTCAAATCGATATTGTTGTTTAATAGAAAATCCTTCAGTGCTTTATATACATCCTCACCACGGGTTGTATTTTTTAATGGAATTAGTGTCAGTAATTCTTCTTTAAAGGTCTGCCCCTTGTCAAACCTAACCCAAACTATAAGTTGGACCGTGTCAGTGATATCACATGATTCATCCAATGCCAGACTGAAACCAGAAGCGTTTTTTAAATCCGTAAGCAACTGCTCCAATATATTCCCGGACATACTTTCAACACGCTTTGCCACAGTCTGGTGGGAAAGCTGAAGATAAGATATTTGTTTCTTTATTTCTTCCTTGTTTTTAAACTCAGAAAATAATGAATCAGCACATTCTTGAAAACAAAGTTTAACCGTTTCACCATCCCGATACGATTTTTGTCTCTTCGCCAACAACCAGCTAATTTTAAAAGACGCTTCAGTAGCACAATCACTTGAACTCAAAATCCGGCGGAAAACATTTTGCTGGCCATTTAAATTCTTCTTTAAAGAACTAACTTTGTCTTCTCTTAGCTTTGTTCCTTTCGGATATTCGTTATCAAAATCGGCATGCACTGACTTGTGGTGTCTCTGCAGATTTGACTTTTTGATAACAGAAATAGTAGCCTGACAAATCAAACACACTGGCTTTTCATTAAACAGAGAAAACAAAAATTCGAGTTCCCACGAAGAGTTAAAAGTACGATTCTCTTCTGTAACTTTTCGTTTCCTACTCGCCATATTGGCTTTCTCTTTTTAGAAACAAATGTCGTTTCAAAAATCGTTCCTGTTATCTCTCAGAATTTTTTCATAAGTGAATTGCACTGATACCACAAACGCAGCTTTTATTCTGTTTTCTACTATCAGAATGGTTCACACTCTCGAAATGAATACCAGTTACTGGTCTTTTTCCTTTTAAAAATACAGGATGGGCATTTATTCAACCCACCCCACCGCCCCCTCCCCACCGCCCCCCCAAACCCAGGCAAGTTTATTTCAACTTGTTCACATTCCTATGCAGTGACCTGGGAATATCATATAACGCCCTATGTGTCATTTTGATTATCCTTGTTCCCACACTGACCAAGTAGCTACAAATAAAATCCATCGGGCCACAGCTGACCCTGCTGTGACCCCGCCCTGACTGAAGCAACAGAAAGACATTCTGGATGGTTGTATCCCCATATCGGTGTATCGGATTTCAGCTAGCCCAAGTTTCCCCATTGTTCACATGAAACACCAAGGACATAAATCTATCAAACTATCAAACCAAAAACCACTTTTGCGGCACCCCACCCCGTCTTGTTAAAAATGCCACATTTCTCAGGTAGTCTCTAATAAATTATAAAAAACACTGAATCACTAAGTTTTTGTGTGTGTTTTTTTTTAAAGATAAGAAGAATTTTTACCAAGATATGGCGGGCCATTCTAGACAGGTCCGCGGGCCGCATGCGGCCCGCGGGCCGCGGGTTGGACAGCACTGCACCTATTGTGACAAGGCCGAGAAAGTACTACCCATTGTAACAAGGCCGAGTAAGTACTACATATTGTAACAAGGCCCAGTAAGTACTACCTATTGTGACAAGACCGAGTAAGTACTACCTATTGTGACAAGGCCCGGTAAGTACTACCTATTGTAACAAGGCCGAGTATGTTCTACCTATTGTAACAAGGCCGAGTAAGTACTACCTTTTGTGACAAGGCCAAGTAAGTACTACCTATTGTGACAAGGCCCAGTAAGTACTATCTATTGTGACAAGGCCCAGTAAGTACTACCTATTGTGACAAGGCCGAGTAAGTACTACCTATTGTGACAAGGCCGAGTAAGTACTACCTATTGTAACAAGGTCCAGTAAGTACTACATATTGTGACAAGGCCCAGTAAGTACTACCTATTGTGACAAGGCCCAGTAAGTACTACCTATTGTGACAAGGCCCAGTGTGTACTACCTATTGTGACAAAGTCGAGTAAGTACTTCCTAGTTTTACTAGGCCGAGTAAGTACCACCTATTGTGACAAAGCCGATTAAGTACTACCTATTGTGACAAGGCCCAGTAAGTACTACATATTGTGACAAGGCCCAGTAAGTACTACCTATTGTGACAAGGCCCAGTAAGTACTACCTATATAAAATTGTTCTAAATATTATTAGCTATCGTTTGGCGTTTGTTTCAACCCGGTAGACGTTATGGTTGGCGAGAAATTGACAAAGTACTGATATTTGTTCGGGGTTTTTTTTTGGATTTTCTAAGAAATCCAGTAAACTTTTTCGGTAATTTGTTAGTTCCGTGCAGATCCTTGGGACCTCCTTACCATATTTACAAAGACACAAACCCTCTATCTGGTATGGTTCAGGAGGAGTTGTTCAAAGCTCGAAAAGACTGGTCAGACAAATCGAAGCTATAAATGCAATTCTCAGGGGAAATAGCGTTAAAATCAATACTCATGTAATAAAGCTATGTTTTCATTTATCAAAAAATGTTAATTGCATAGTAATTTTCATGATTCTATAAACACAAATACACACACACACACACACACAAAAACACATACACATTTCACTAATGCACGCAATGTAAAGTAGACTGCTTAAACCATATTGATATATATCTATAAAGACAATCACACAAATGAATTAGCTCGATTTAAATGCAAACATAATATAATTTTCTTTTTAAAGTAGACTTGTATCGCTTAAAATATTTACCTGCAAGAACAAGTTACAATCTCTTCAAAGAAAATTTAAATAGCAAACATAAAAAATTATTTAAAGGAGTTTAGAACATGACTATATTCCTGAAAGTATTATCTCCAAACTTAATTTGCTTTTAAGTTTCCAAAATTTTTTCTCCCTTCATTAAAAAAAAATCTTTATTGACTCCTCAGTATTATTAAAAAGATAAGTTATGAAATCTATCTAAGATAACTGAAGTTTATGAATTGAGAATGCATGTTGGGGTCTGGTAGATTTACGTTTTAAGATAGAATGGCTGTGTCTCGTTATATTAACCCACTCCTGTCTTTTCGGGAGGCAGCTCGAATAACGGCCTTCTGCATGAAAGGAATCACTTATATCAGTTCGAACAGAGTGAAATAATAAAGATAATTCTTATTAATTTAGGAAACAAAAAAAATTCGTTTAATGTATTTGTAACAATATTTTATTGTAGTTGATATTTATTTAAACAGTGCAGTTTTAATGGAGAAAAAAAAACAAATAAAATAACTGTACAAAGACTTCTAAAGATTGAATTAGCTTTACATTTTGCCTATTAATGCTTAGTAATAACGAAGTGTAATGTTTTACTCAAAAGCAATTGCATTCTATATTTTACTAAATGATATAATAAATAGATATCATGCACCTTAAAAAGTATGAATTTTGCTTTAAGAAATATTCAAATGAAATAATACTTTTTTTTATTTAAAAAAAAGCGTGTAATATATTTAATTTTTTTTACATAAAGCTACTTCTAAATAAAACATATTAGTTGTTTAAAGTTATTTTCTGTCGTTTTCCATATTTTAGAGACAACGACTTTGTGAAAAGTTACTCTATTTAATAGCAACAATCATACATAATTCTTAAGTAATGTATCTCCAATCAAATTTGTATTGCAAAAGCCATGACATTTATAAGACGATGTCACAATAGATCACATGATGACATACGTGCTCATTATGTCATAAATAGACACGCCAGAATGTCTTAATTTATCATATAGAAATAGTCTGCAATAAAACTTTGAATGCACATCCATGTTTGTAGTAACATCTGAAATGACATGAAGCTAATGTATAGGAAATAGTCCATCAATAAACACGTAACAAATTTAAACAATTATAATTTTAAAATTGAAAATTTCATACACATATTATAATCATTGGCATCATTCTGTCTCGCAAGACAATGGTGTAACACCGTTGGGTTGGGTTGCATTTCCTCGTCTGGCCGTGCAGTCCTATCCTTGAGTTGACCTCTTTAGCACGAGTTCTGAGCTTCCCAAAGTTTTAGCCTTTCTCTGTCTGTATACTCCTCCACCCTTCTCTCCTCGGCTACAATGACGAACTCTTTTACAACTGTGCGCCACGTAGATCGGTCTTCTGCCTTACACTCCCAGCAACTTGTGCGTATTTTGGCTGCTTCATGTCCCTTTGGCATATATCTTTAAATCGCAGACATGGACGACCTGTCTTCCTCTTTCCCAATGCCAGTTCTCCATATAGGAGGTCCTTGGGGATGCGACCAGGACTCATTCTTTTTACATGTCCTAGCCATCTCAGGCATCTTTCACTAAGGCTTGAGAACATGCTTTGGGTATTGGCAAGCATCAGGACCTCACTATTTTGCACTTTGTCTTGCCATTTCATGCGAAGGATACGACGCAGGCACCTCATGTGTAAGCTATTAAGCAATCAGACGTTTCGGCTACTTCCTTCATCAGTACAAATAATTTGACAAAAATACAGTCAAATTTATTATAACGAGTTTAATTCGTTCCAGAATCTTACTCGTTATACGAAACAATTTTTCCCATTCAAATCAATGTAAGATACGATAATCCGTTTCATACTGAAAAAACAACAACTCATATTTCAAATATTTTTAAAACATTTATTCAAATAAAATTACTTACGAATTGTTAAAGAGTGAAACATCTAAAATACAATTTAAATTTTAAAAAAAAGAACAACGTAAACATAAATATGAATTTATGAAAAATAATTATTCCTTTTCAACTAGAAAACTGTCCAAAGACATTTGTTTTTGCCGACGCTTCAAAATTTGACGAAATTGTGTCGTAACCGTTTCGTAGACATACTATACATTCCATTTGAAGCAGCCATCTCCTTTTTGTTTTTAGAATAGTGCAGATGGTTGATGTTCATATCAATTTTTTTTACAATTTTATTCCGACTATATTTGTATATATGTATACCGATATTAAAGGATCCCTAGTTATATAAGTATACAAAGTTACTACACACTATGTGTATGTAAATAGGTGTGTTTAATAAATGCGGCCAAACGTGTAGATAATGTTACAACCAACTATAAATGTATTAGTGTCTATGGATTACTTCACTTATGCAAACAATTTTTACTCTAATGTTATTAGGGGTCATGTAAAAGCTCTAACAGGACTGAGAAAATTATTCAATGAACTAGCGGCCCAGGGGTGGCCAGACCTATAGAAACTGAGAGCCATTTCAAATATAAACACATTTTTGAGAGCCGCATTGAAGCACTATGGGTCATTAATCCTGGCTAGCAAATGTACAGCAATACTTGCAACATGTCATTCATAAATTGTACGCGAGCCGCAATGTGAGTACAGAAGAGCCGCATGTGGCTCGCGAGCGCAAGTTTGGCCACCGTAGAACTAGCCTCTAAATTGGATGTAGTTAACGTATAATAAATATTCAAATACATTTTTAAAGTCAAGTTCTTGATTTTTATTATTAAAATAATTAAATTATAAACATATTCTACGTCATGGTTTAAGTCATTTTACTGTAGCCTCTTGTGAGCAATGCATTGATAGAAACTAGGGCTGTGGAAATTAACCATTAAGTAATCGATTAATAGTTAAAAAATTTAATCGATTAATTTTTTTTTCGATTAACATTCTATTAAAATTTAAGTAACTCTATTTTTTTTCAATTTAAAAATAATTTACATTTTTTTGTTACTTACATTATCTTCCCTCGTATTACTAATATTTATTCAGACGTGCATACGTAAATAAAAAGGTTTTTTTTCCTTACTTCTGGCATAGTAGAACGAATTTGCTGTGATACGTCAAAAAATTGGGGAGCAAGGGAATTACCGTGACTTAAACAATTTCGCCAAATAATGAATCGCAACTTAACGGATCTATATATGCGTTAAAAATATAATTAATCTCAAATTAATCGATTAACTTTTGTCTTGATTAATCGAACACAATTTTTTTAATCAGTACCAGTTTTTATAGAAACATTTAATAAACGTTTTTAAAAGATAAATTAGTAAAAATTTTCTTATGAGTAAATGTCAGTTTACATATAATCATCACAAGACCCTGACTTCAAACCTCCGCTGCCTTGCGGCTACACCAGCTACCCGGGAAATGCTAAGGGAGTGAACCGTGATATAAAAACAGGAAATTGAGCACCTGCTGGCGGTCTATTTAAAAAAATTATGTACATTCCGGCAGCTCCTGCACGCGAATGGCACCAAGCTGCATCACGCCAGTCATGGCACCAAGCTGCATCACGCCAGTCATGGCACCAAGCTGCATCACGCCAGTCATGGCACCAAGCTGCATCACGCCAGTCATGGCACCAAGCTGCATCACGCCAGTCATGGCACCAAGCTGCATCACGCCAGTCATGGCACCAAGCTGCATCACGCCAGTCATGGCACCAAGCTGCATCACGCCAGTCATTCCCTTGGTTACACTATGATGTGGAGTAGGGGCAGCAGTTAATTATCAATAACACCCGCCCAGGCGTGCATCTCCTCTGGAAAGTACACTCCAGCATCTCAAATAGCCCTGCACCAAGAAGGTTTTTACAACAAAACCCAGGTCCCTTCTCGAGACGGAAGAATGGCGAAGAATCACAAAACGTGTCTTTGTCATCTACACTTTTTAGGTATTAATGTTTTTTGTAAAAATTATTTTACTTTGATAAAGATACCGAGGTCACTCTTTGCATCTTCTCATGCATGGGGTTATTGTTGACATAATTTAGAGACTGTACTAATCCTTTACTTATTTAGAAAAAGTAAATTTTGTCAGAACTAGGATTAAAGACAGTAACACAAAAATGTGTTCAAAATGAAATCTTAATTAAAGGTGATCAAGGAATCATGTGCAAAGCAGTTTTTCATAAAAGGAGGGCTAATATTTCAGATTCCATTGCATCCCCAAGGATAGGGACCCAATTAAAGTGGAATGCCACTTTCCGACACAGGAATGGAGGTAGGCGGGCTAAGGTATCTGGTTGAATTTATTTGAACTAATGATAAAAACACAATTTTTAGTTTTGATTCAAAACATACAATTAAACTACAATGTTTTGAGTAATCAATGTTTAAGAATGTTTAAATTTGTATTAGTTTTTAAAAATACTTTAACAAAATATGAAATATTTATAAAAAAAATTATATACATCATTTAGTTTAAAATTAAATTGGACCCAAAAAGTAACTAATAAATGGTTATTTCCTCTGATAATCAAATAGAAGATAATTAACATGTAAATGGTAATTTCCCTTCAACAATAATAAAACGGTTTTTAAGAGGCCGTCCATAAAGTACGTCACGCTATATTTTACCTTTTTTACCCCCTCCCCCCTGTCACAAATCTCGGACACTCCCCCCCCCTCTCCCGCCAAAGGTTCGTCACACTTTCGAACCAACATTTTTAGAATTTAATATAAAACACCGTGACGTCAAACATGGCCGGACCCCCCTCCCCTTTGTCACAAACTGTCACGCATTCTTACACCCCTACCCTCCTCTGGAGCGTGACGTACTTTATGGACAGCCCTTAACAATAATATATGTTTATTTATTATAAATTATTTAATTAATTAGAAAAAACCGCGGCGTAGCATACGCCACAGACTTGCTGATATATAGTGAAAAGAAAGGAAAGAAGTTTGAAACAAAAAGCAGCACGAAGAAATAAGAACAACGCGAGTGAAAGTCCAGGGTTGAACTACGGCCCCACCTACACCCCTGCACCATTCTCGTTTGCCAAACATAAACTGT
>CALYLW010003100.1:0-17354 GCA_944989445.1 Ampullaceana balthica | reverse complement strand
TGCTGCGGCGCCCCCCTTTTTTATGGGCGCCTACGGCGCCCACCTTTTTCAAAAGCCCAACTAACTTGTCCATGTATGATAAATACGTAATATTAAAATTTCTTAAATGTACACAAAGTATTTTATAATAGTTTTTTTTTAAATTTTATTTTTTATGTTAAAAGCCCAAGTAACTTATCCTTGTATGATAAATACGAAATATTCCTAAAATGTTAACAAAGTATGTATATAATATAGGTTTTACTGCGGCGCCCTTTTAATTTAGGGCGCCTACGGCGCCCACTTTTTTCAAAAGCCCAACAAACTTGTCCTTGTATGATAGCTACGTAATATTAAACTACCTTAAATGTACACAAAGTAATTTTAAATTGAGGTTGTAGGGCGCCGATGGCGCCCACTTTTTTTTGGGCTCAAAAGCCCAAGTAACTTATCCTTGTATGATAAACACGAAATATTCCTGAAAATTAAACAAAGCATTTATATAATAATTTTTACAGTGCTAATCACCACACGATTTTTAAACTAATTTTAGAAAGCAGCGCACCAAATTACTGCACCAAAAAAGTAACTATTTGAGTCAATCAGCACTGCTTACAACGCAAAAATTAAAAAAGGCAGAGTCATGTCCCTTCAGCGTTAGGCGGCAGTGAAAAATGAGCGTAAATATATAATATACTAGTTTGTGCTGCGGCGCCGTGGCGCCTGCGGCGCCCCCTTTTTTTATGGGCGCCTACGGCGCCCACTTTTTTCAAAAGCCCAACAAACTTGTCCTTGTATGATAGCTACGTAATATTAAACTACCTTAAATGTACACAAAGTAATTTTAAATTGAGGTTGTAGGGCGCATAAGGCGCCCACTGTCAAAAGCCCAAGTAACTTATCCTTGTATGATAAACACGAAATATTCCTGAAAATTAAACAAAGCATTTATATAATAACTTTTACAGTGCTAATCACCACACGATTTTTAAACTAATTTTCGAAAGCAGCGCACCAAAATTACTGCACCAAAAAAATAACTATTTGAGTCAATCAGCACTCAGGGCCGGCTTTTGGGAATTGGAGGCCCTAGGCGAAGTGAATTTGGGGGCCCTAAAGGTAATTGAAAAATAAAAAATAAATACGGAAAGAATAAAATTACGCAATTAATTAAAAAACTACCTGTATTTATATCTAAAACAACAAATAACTGAAATGTATACAACCATGGTAGTGCAGATGTCGTAAACCTTCAACAAAAATCAACTTTTTGTGCTTTGATGGCAGCAAAGTCTGCAATAAATTGTGAATAATCCAGAGACTGGACGATATCTCGTTCGTTAGATATCATTACCAGACTGTTGATAGATATCATTACCAGACTGTTGATAGATATCATTAACAGACTGTTGATAGATATCATTACCAGACTGTTGATCGATATCATTACAAGACTGTTTTTCGATATCATTACAAGACTGTTCATGTGTTCTTGCCTCATGGTCGTTCTCAATTAGTTTTTTTGTTTGATTAATTTCAACTCGGAAAAACGTCTTTCCCACGATGCAACAGTAATCGGAATTGTCAATGCTATACTAAAGTGCTATAGCGACATTTGGAACAGCAGTATTCAAACCATGATCATAATTAAAACGTAAAGAATCAAGAGAAGCCGAAGCAGTATCTGGAACAACGTTGGAAAATATCTGCGGATCAATATCTGAACCAGATGCATCGGTGAGCGCAATATTCAAATCCATGCAACATTTTATCAAATCGTTTTTGTCGAATTCTGCAGTTATTTTTTTTTGAGTTGTGCAGAAAACCAAAAAGACCAAAGTAAAGTTCCATTTGCTCAAAAAGTACAGTCAATGACATAACTGCTAGATCTAACAAAACATTTAAAATTCCACTCGATATTTTCCCTTTGAATCTGTCAATGATTCATCTTTGCCGTATGATTTCATAGGCGAACTGTTTGTGCACTTTCTGTTGTCTCAAGCTTGTGGCAGCTGGAAATATGATTTCATCTGGTTCCAACTCTAATTCTTGGGCCAATTCTGTGGCCGAAATTTGAGCAGATACAAATCCATTTTCTTTGATTTTTGTGAAATCTTTTGCATTTTTTATACATTCCAGTGCAATGTCAAATTGCGTGTCTTTCGATTACATCAATTTGCTGATCATATTCATTTGAAACAATAAATCGTACCAGATGACCAAAGTTCGGTCCTTGCTTTTGGATCGTTGACACTTCCACCAATGCATCGTACACTGCTGCTGTTTGATAACAAACAGCTTTAACAGTATCGATCCTGCATTCCCAGCGTGTATCGAAAATTGGCTTTACTCTCAGATTTTTTACATGAGTTTTCAAGATCATTCATCGCTGTGTTGAAGCACAAAACATAAATTTTATGCAAAACTCAAAAGAGTGTCGCTGCAACCACTGAAGAGTTCGCCCATTCTCCAAGAATTAGATTGAAACTGTGACATCCGCATAAAATGATTTCAGATTGAGTTCATGTAAAAAAATTTTGTACACCACGATTGCAGCCTTTCATATTCGCTCCATTATCATATTATTGGCCTCTGAAGTTCTTGAAACATGAATTAAGATCTTCAAGCTTCATCAAGCATGCTTCTACGAGACCTAAACCAGTGCTGTCGTCGACAGCCATGAATCCCACAAAATATTCATTGATTTCTACTGGCGTACTCACAATGCTGCATATTCTAAAAATAATAGTCATTTGTTCTTGGTGACCAGCATCAGGTATGCAGTCCAAAATAATATTTCGCATTTTGAACATTATTTATAATTTTTTCAAGGCGGCATCACCGATCAGATTAACTACCTCATTTTGAATTATTTTCCCAAGTAATGATCATTAATTTTTTTAAAATTCGTCTTAAAAGATCTTCTAGGCATGAATCGTACATTCCTAACATTTCAACAATCCCCCAAAAATTACATTGTCTCGTTGAAACAATCGATCCATTATATTTTGCTACTTACAACAGCATTTAACTTTTAAATATTAAATGTTTACTACTTAAAACATTTGATATTCAACAGTTGTATATTTAGCGTAAATTTAGGTTACACGTTTGTCAATCTTCTGAAAATGTGTCTGGACAGATGAATTTAAATTTAAAAATATTACAAATTCAAACATGCACTGATTAAAAATAATCAGCGGGTAAATGTTGTCGTAGACTCGTAGTTCGCTCTTTAAATATATATTTTTTTCCATATGAGTCCCTATGCGAGGCCCCCACTAATCGGAGGCCCTAGGCGGCCGCCTAGTTTGCCTATGCCTAAAGCCGGCCCTGCAGCACTGCTTACAACGCAAAATTTAAAAAAAGCAGAGTGATTTCCCTCAACGTTAGGCGGCACTGACAAATGAGCGTAAATATATAATATATGCTTTGCAAATAAATTCTCTAATATCGGAGGGTAAAATGGGGTGGTGATAGAAAAAAAAGTACCAATTTATAGAATTTACAAGATATAATGTCTTTTCCGAAAACATGAACAAAACAAGAATTGTATTCCTTAGTAAAACATCAACATATTATATGTGGGAATCCATCGGTAAACAGGACCATTTGGGAACAAATATTTATAAAATATAATCTGAATTTATTTTCATTGGGGCTTTTAAAAATGATTCAATTGACTTTTAAAAAATATCTGTCAGCGTATGCGTTTTTGTTCCGAATGCAATTCCTTGCTCAATGGATTTATAGCTACTTTTTCTATCCATTAGTCTGGTAGCCAATGATTAAATTATACCAATTAAACTAATATAAAAGAAAGTGATTTTTACTCTATATTAATGACATTTCAGTTGTGCTATATTTTGGTCAATAATGTATAAGGTATCAGTCAGCACAATTAAAGCCTTCTATTCATGTGGGAATTTTAAAAACTTTGTGATAATTGAATGAGGAATTAGGCTGTCGTTGGTATAGAAAACAGACAGGAATTAACATAACATATTCAATTCGCAATACAAAATAGTTAAGTGTTTTCAGGTTTACTTTATTTAGTTTAATCTACCTCTGTTAACGAGTCCGGTAGCCAAAGTTTAAATAGTATTAGTGTATATTGCTTAGGGGCCGTCCATAAATGACGTCACGCGATTTTGGCCGATTTTTGACCCCCTCCTTCCCCCTCGTCACGCGTCGTCACAAAAAGTAAGACCCCCCTTCTAAAAATACGTCACAAAGCTTTGAACCCCCCCCCCTTTTCCAAAAAAAACCCAACAACCTTATTTTCTATTTGAAAATAAGTATGTTTCAAATCACTTTTATTGTAATTTAAGTATTTATTATTTATTTAGTGAAGATCTACATTGTAATATCGTAACCCGCGTGAAGCATTTTATTTCAAAACGTTTAACTGGCCTTCAAAAAATGAACTGTGTTAACATCCTTAGATTATATTTTATTTTAATGCATACAAATTAAACATTGACTATTAATCTTTGTTAACGTCTTTGTTTAGAAAAACATTATTTAACAATAATATTTTTAAAATGTATTTTTTAAAAATCCCTCAATTGACTGACGGGCATCCCGTAAGAAAGAGGTCGGCGAACAGGGGTAAATAAACTGATCTGGGTCAAAAAGGAATTCTTGGGGGTAATGCAGACTCATTTGGAACACATAACATCCGCTACAATCCACTACATATATTAAAATACGTCATGTGTACGTGAACGCTTGGAACATATGCCCATTATTGAACCGGTTCCTTCCAGAAAATGCATTTTTTAAAAATATGACAACTATGTAGATTTTGTACCTACGTACTATAGGAAGACACCTAAATCCACCCTACTTTCATTTATATTGACACGAGTGACAGTAATCTTAATCCACGTGACTTGACTGTATCACGTATCCTTTCTGTGATATTTAAAATTAATGCCTTAAAAACTGAGCTAAGAAGAAAAGTTGGTTTGTGCTCATATCGAATTGCAATGTCAAGAATTTGATGCATTAAATAAGTTAATGAATACTTGATAACTTTAAAATGGGCTCATTTATCATTATATCTAGAATGGCCAGGGGTGTTTGATCAAAACCAACGGAACAATTATATCAAACTTAAAACTTTTATAATTCTATCAAATAGATTCCACGCCACCCCCCCCCCATTTTTTTTAAAGAAAAAGGATATTCCGTGATGTTTTGACTTAAAACATCTACACATAACCATATTCAGTTCATTTTTAGAGACTTGTCATGCTTGTAAAACTCACCGATAGCATTTTTTTTGGCCTAACAACGATCCCCCAAATCCCCGAGTCATGTGAGCAGTACCTAGAGTCTCGGGGTTGGGGGGGGGGTAACGCACACAATAACTTGTATTATTTGGGATAACGGGCAAAAAAGTTCGCCGACGGAGCTGCGGTTACATCACAAATGCTTTGATGTCAACATCATACGACACAGTGTAACAATTTTATTCGTTATCTTTTGAGTTCTCAAACTTAAGGATTATAATTAGATTTCATTTTCGTCTCTTGATAGCTTACGCCAACCAGCATCTGATGGCCTACCGACCGGCACATTGAGAAGCCCTGATTTAAAAAAAAATTAAAAAAAATCATTAAATAAATTGTAAGCCACCAAATATTTCAGTGGAAGTTTTATTTAAAGTTACCCTTTTGATGTGACGTCACATTTCTTCAACCCCCCTCCCCCCTCGTCACGCATCGTCACAAAAGTGTGACCCCCTCCCCCCTAGGAGCGTGATGTCATTTATGGACGGCCCCTTATGTAAAAGCCAACCAAATATAAATCATCATCACTATATATATTGCGCCTAAGCGCGTCCGTCCGTCAGTCAGTCAGTCAGTGTGAAGCCCCTATGGGGGGTAACTCCCGAAAATAAAATAAATTATTGAAAATTAAGACGTAATAAAACAACCCCGTAAAAACAAAGTTTTTGACCATAAATCCCTTATATATGAGACATAACTAAAAGTATTGATTATGTTCAAAAGTGACAAACATTTACAGACTGACACCGAAATTATCTCCCCTGGCTTTAAAACGGGGGGAAGGGGGAGGGGGTGTGGACATGGGCGGGTGGCGTCAACGCGTTAACTCAACTCCAGGTGATTTACCTGGTTTAAACACGAGATGTGTTCACCGGTGGCTGGCCTGAAGTCAAGTGACCCGTAAAATGTTAACGATAGCGACCGCTACATATAGTTTATATAGATAAACTAAAAATGCATTAATTTAATTACGGTACGTTCGATCGGTCTGATATTTTGATACGATGCATTGTTAGGTAAGTCGGGTCCGTGTGCCAAATTTCAGCCCGATGGCATGACGGGAAGTGGTTCATTTTTTAATTTTGTTTTTCCACCCGACCGCTTACGAAGAGATGGCGACAAGATTTTGAAGTTAACACAAGGGATTTAATAAAACAAACCCGTAAAAACAAAGTTTTTGACTATAAATCCCTTATATATGAGACATAACTAACAGTATTGATTATTTTCAAATGCGACAAACATTTACAGACTGAATCTGTCTTAAATCAACTTTGCTTCACAACCCTGAGGGGGGAGGGGGTTGAGGGTGGGGGGAGATGGGAAAAGTCTGGTCACCGATCGCTTGACCGAGCTCAGCGTGACACGTAAAATGTAAACAAAAGCACGCCGGTACTTCGATGGGTCGCGTCAACGCGTCAACTCAAACTCTCACGTGGGAAAAAAGCAATAACAAACAGTGAATTTGAATTACATACGTTTTTTAAGGATAAACTAAAAATGCATTAATTTAATTATGGTACGTTCGATCGATCTGAAATGTGTATACGATGCATTGTTAGGTGAGACGGGTCCGTGTGCCAAATTTCAGCTCGATCTGATCACGGAAAGTGGGTCATTTTTGACTTTTGTTTTTCAGCCCGCCCAAGACAGACAGAGAGAGATGACGAGACGGCGGTGAAGTTAATATAAGGGATTTAATAAAACAAACCCGTAAAAACAACGTTTTTGACTATAAATCCCTTATATATGAGACGTAACTAACAGTATTGATTATGTTCAAACACGACAAACATTTACAGACTGCATCTGTCTTAACTGCCATTTGCTTTATAACCCGGGGGTTGGGGGATGGGAAAGGTCTGGTCACCAATCGCTTGACCGAGCTCAGCGTGACACGTAAAATGTAAACAAAAGCACCCCGGTACGTCGATGGGTTGCGTCAACGCGTCAACTCAAACTCTCACGTGGGAAAAAACAACAAACTGTGAATTTGAATTACATACGTTATATAAGGATAAACTAAAAATGCATTAATTTAATTACGGTACGTTCGATCGATCTGAAATTTTGATACGATGCATTGTTAGGTGTGACGGGTCCGTGTGCTAAATTTCAGCTCGTATGGAATCATGGGAAATGGGTCATTTTTGACTTTTGTTTTTAAGCCCGCCCGCCCAAGACAGACAGACAGAGAGAGATGACGAGACGGCGGTGAAGTTAATATAAGGGATTTAAAAATAATAAACATTTTGGTGTCGAGATTTACAAGAAGGCGTTTCTCGCCATAAAATATTGTGACGTGACGTAATAGTTTGAGCTCATATTAATTTGTAAGAAGGAAACAAAGTAAAAAGAGCCGTGGTTATTTTAATGTGATTTTTTTAATGTTAATATCCCGCTGTATGTGTGCAGCAGTAAATCATGTTAATTTTTAATAAAATATTTTAAAAATCTTAGGATACGTTTTACTTACATATATAGAAAGTGCACTAAAAAGAAGAAAATAAAAATTTTCAATCCGTGAACCTATCGACTGCACATAAAAGCGTGGGGCGCCCATCACAACTCATTTCTTATTGCAACTACTCTTTTGCATATAGATATATTTTTCTAATTAATATGATAGTAGCATGTATATGATCAAAGTTGTGAAACTTTAAATGTTTATTAATATTCATATAAATTTGTATTTATGTTTCGCAGCCTTGTACATGATAGCGAGTTGTGATGAGGGCCCCACGCTTTTAATCCTCTTTTTAATTCTTTACAAAGAGTTGTTTAACGAAAGAAAACAAATATATGCTTTCAACTATTCCAACAAAAAAAACAACGTGATAACAACTGGATCCCGTTTAGCTGAGTGTACTCCTGCTAGGTTTAAGCTGTGGTTGTCACAGTTGACGAACAATGATTTCTGATTTCTGGCACATATTCGCTTTTGTATCAGAACATAACCTAAAAAAATTATTTCCTTGTATGGTTACTTTTTTAGTTTTAAAATGCACATTCACAATTCTGATGACTTGAGAAGCTGTTCCCGTTGTCCTAGATCGGGTGTTGAGTCAAGTAAGATACCGTAGTACTTGTTTTTTCTGATTTCACTCAACAGCTGATTCCTTACTTTCAATGTAAGTAGGTGGACAAATTCATTTTGGATTTCCGGTGA
Organism: Ampullaceana balthica; assembly: GCA_944989445.1. Classification (NCBI taxonomy): domain Eukaryota; kingdom Metazoa; phylum Mollusca; class Gastropoda; family Lymnaeidae; genus Ampullaceana; species Ampullaceana balthica. The sequence goes on along the minus strand of CALYLW010003100.1, from coordinate 8,909 downwards.
TAAAATAAGATATTGAACCTGGATTTTCTCGGGCATTTTGTAAGTGTTTTTTTTAACAGTGGATCATACTGAGCAACGAGTTTGATCACAGAGAGAAAGTTCCAAAAATTTTTCCTCGTCCTTATGAAGATGTTCCTCACAGCCCAGGAGGGCGAAAATTTGGTGAAACTAGAAACTTAATAAATGTGAGTACTCTTTTCAAAATAACGCGCCAAAGTTGTTCTTCCAATTTTCAACTCTCCGCAACTCGCAGTTTTTTTTTAAAAAACGCCATCAGAAATATAACATTGTGGATATGTAATTTGTTTATGAGTAGAATGGCGCCCCTTAATGCTCAATGGGGGCACCAAAATCATACTTACCAACTGGTTTGAAATTAAGATATTTGTGGAGCTCCAAAATTCAAACTTGCAATTGTATTTGTGATACATTATTTAACATCAAAATAAAATTAAATAATTAGTTTTAATAGTCATTTTGGCGCCCCTTAACGTGGCGCCCGGGGACATATGTCCCCCCTGCAGCACCCTAGCTACGCCACTGTGTGTGAATCAGTGAGTGTGTGTGTGTTCTTTCTTTTTGTTTTTGTTGTCAACTAAATGTGATGAAACGGTTTATTTGTTGCGCCTCTAACAAGGCTACGTATATCTTTATAATTAATAATTACATCTTTACACTGTTTTCTTTATGCATTTGATTTTATCCAGCCGTTCGAAAAATTTATTTGCTTTAATCTTTCGCCAGATGTCTAAATTTGTGTTAAACGTTAATCTACCTTACGTTTTTTTTACAAACCATAGTCACAGTTTTGTTAAGTGCAATATTTTAACAATATTTATATACTATTATTTTCTATATTATAAAATACACAGTGTCATTTTACCAATTTTCGTAATAGTTATATCCTTTTATATGCTTAAATTTAATTACTTTATGAATTTGACATTTGAAAAGATTGTTTTAATAATCAAATACTAATATTTTTTTCAATGCATTAGAGATATAAGGCACATGAGTAAAACCAGATACCAACCGAACACTATAGCTTAGCCACTGTTATTATTCTTTTTGCATTAATTAAGCTAAACGTGATGGGTAAATTAAATTTATAAGTAGAATAATGTACAGAGAACGGAATTTTAGTGAGGAAAAGCAATGCCAATGTTTTTTAAGTGGAGATTTATTTTCTTTCGGTGCTTTAATAGTTTACGTGATTTTTTTTCTGGTACGATTGAACCATAAACTTCCCCAAAGAAATAGATGAATTGAAAAAATAGTTACAGTTAAAGACAAAAATGGACTTTAAATAGGAGTTAAATGCACGGACCTAAGAATGTGGGTAATAAGTTGAACAGTTATTTTTATATTGTGTGGCAGCTTTCTGACCTTTTAAAAGGTACCTTTTATTGGTCGGGGTAGGAGTCAATAATATCGTCCAACCCTGGGTGGCATAAACACTATAGCTTAGCATCTGTTTTTATAATTTTTGCATAAATTAAACTAAACCAGAAGGGTAAAGTTTAAGCCCAAACCTTGAGATTAAGATGTTTCTTTAAAACAAATAAACCCCATACACACATTACTTAAGCATCAATATTCACATAAATAATATCTGGCTCATTAAAAAAAATATCCTATTCGTTTGACTAAATTCATACTTAGTCTGAAAATAGAAATAATGTTTTGGAGAGCGTTTACCATGAAAAAAGTAATACTAAGAAAGGTATTTAAGAGCTAACGAAACCTAAAACATTCATTAAAAAAATAGTTAGATTTCTAGAACAATGAGGTTGCATTCCACACACTTCGGATATAAAATGCACTGTTCTTTAAGGTGTACGTGTACATTGTACATATATTTAGTGTAAAGACATATCGCAGGTATTACGACTTATATATAGGTTCTACCTTCAAAAAGTGCGTGTTCTGGCGAAAAAATAAATGTAATTTTATACGCTAAAAAAGCTACAATGAAAAAAGGCTTAAATATAAATACAAACAAAAATAATCCGTTATTTTAGTGGAACAAGTATCTGCTAGTTTATTTCTTTGTTATTTCTAGAAGAAAAGAGTGTGAAGTCACTTAAAATGACATACTTTATTAGAAAATCAATCTCTCAGAACTTAAACACAACAACAAAAAAACAAACAATTTTTGTTTTGTTTTTATGTTACTATTCATGTGAAAAGAAAATGTCTTTTTAAAACCAATAAACCCTATTTTCCACTCTCTACTAGGCATAAATATTCCTATAAATATTATCTGGCTAAAAATATATCCTATTCGTCTTGAACTAATTTCATGCTTAGACTATAAAATGGAATGGGTGTTTTGCGGAACTTTTCCTAGAACCAAAAGAATCATATGGAAAGATATTGTTTTCATTTTACAAGCTTTTATTTAAGTCACAATGTTTGTATGTTGTATCCTTCAAATCTTGTAACGTAAAATTAAACCACTTCTGATGGTCCTAGAGATGAGATCTCAAAATTGCGTTATTTACTAAGTAAATGAATGGATCTTAACCAAACTTTGTTTTACAAAACTTGGTATCCCATATTAAAATACTTAAGGCACTGAACTTCTAATGTCAATTTCTTTGGGGCCGGGGGCCCCAAACGTCTTTTTTCGTAAACGTTTAAGATATTTTTCCCCTCAGTTTTTAAGGATCTTGAGAAATATATCCATGATGAAACTGAATTTAAATGAACAGGTTTTTTGAAATTGACATCTTGCACCGAATGGGCCCGGAGGCCCCTTTATGTGTTTTTTCCCCTATATTAGCTAAATAAAATTATTTTAAGCGTTAGATAATGAGAATATAATTTGATCTGGACCAAACTTAGTATATAAAAACTTAAGAGCCTATATTAAATTTCTATAGGGCACTGAACTCCTAATGTCCAATTCCCTCGGAGCTGGGATACCCAAATGTCTTTTTTCACTGAATGTTAATAATTGTATTCCCCGTTCAATTTTACACAATTTTGAGAAGTAAAACTTGAGAAAAATTAAATTATCACTCATTTTGGGGCCGAGGCCCTTAATACCGTTTCTTCTTTTGTAAGGTTTTTAATTATTAATTTATTTATCTGTTTGCTAGAAACTTTGACAATTTTTTTTGCACACTTGCGCGAAGGTTTTCTGACATAATTGTTTTTAAAACATACCACTAACTGGTTTCTTTAAATTTATTCATTTTTGCTGAGATTGTTGCAACGCACGACGTGTCTGCTAGTATCTAATATATAAAGCTCAGTTGGTGTTTGTATGTTTGTCTGTTTCACTTTTTGACTGTAAGTTCGGCAAGCACGGAAAAAACCATATGACGGACGGGGACCAAATTTGGCAGGACGGTTCCTTTTAACCTGCAGATGATTTTAGTATAGTATATGTAATTGTCTCTTTTGCCCGAAAGCCGTAAATTAAAAAATCAGAAAATGAAGAGACAAAGAGAGAAAAATTAAATTTCATTTCCATGTTGAACAACTTTATGCGGACGTTCAAAAGGAGTTACTCTTAGAGCAATCATTTTTTCCAATACTTTATTTTGGCGGTGCGCTTTAAAAACCTTTTATTGTCTAATTACGGTGCGCACATTTTCATGTACTCTTCTTAAATTTAACTGTGTCATATTATTATAACACTAGCACAATGCCCGTGCTATGCTACGGGGTAGGCACAATAAAAATAACTTTATTTGGTTTTGAGTCACAAATTCCACTTAAAAATGAATGTAAAAGCATCAGGAAATTAGGGTAGTGATAAATCAAACCCCTTCTTTATAAAAATAACGATATGTGAGTCGAGATAATAGAAAGTATGATGAATTTAAATATTACCAATCAATTTTTGTATTTCTGCTTTCATAACGTTTGCTTTTCTCTTTAAACTCTACCAGAATAACAAAGGTCCTGAACAGTTACAAAAATTTAATGGGCAAGGCTCAATTTCTTTTCACATGAATCAAAATAAAATATTTAAAAAATCTTTTTTTAAAAGGACACGCTTTTATTTACATATAGAAAGTGCACTAAAAAGAAGAAAATAAAAATTTTCAATCCGTGAACCTATCGACTGCACATAAAAGCGTGGGGCGTAAAAATGCATTTATTTAATTACGGTACATTCGATCGATCTGAAATTTTGATACAATGTATTGTCATCCAAGATCTATCAATTTTGGGCCCCCAGCTCCGAAGGAATGGTCATTAGAAGTTTATTGCCCTATAGTATTTTAATATTGGCTGTCAAGTTTTTATATAAAAAGTTTAGTTAAGATCCATCAATTAACACAGTAGCTTACGCTTAAACTAATTTTTATATAGCTCATATAAGCAAAACACGACATTATGGGCTCCCGGCGCCCCATGAGAGATAAATTTCGAAAAAGTAGCCAGTAACCATCCCGGGAGCATACTAAACACTCTTGAAAATTTTATGACGATCTTTTGAATGGTTTAGTCAACTATAAAGGACATGCACTCATACACACGCACAGACATACTTTGATTTTTTGTGTATATATATATATATATATATATATATATATATATATATATATATATATATATATATATATATATGATTGTGTGTGTATATTAGATAAATATATATATATATGATGAAATCTACTACATCTTTGTTATCTTACAAAGTTTAACAAGGTAAATTTGCCTGTTTCTACTATCGAAACAAGTTGGTTTGAACAAATGATATTTAAATACCACCATTTCAATTGTTGTTTTTTCAGAATCTTCTTAAACTGCCATGTCTTCTATACCCCCAAACACATAATTCCCATTTCACAAAGTCCTGACTATGATGCTGGTCGCAATTGGCAACGTTGTGAATATATTTACAACTGTCATTAAATTAGAACATTGACATACTTTTACTGGGTTAAAACTGAAATGACCTTTATGAGCATATAAATATTTAACCTACAAACCCGCAAGCAATCAACGGGATAGTCACAAAAATTCATTTTCAGTTCCACGGCTACACCTCACGACCTCCAGGTTTTACGGTAATATTTGTTACTTGCCAAGACATAGGTGCTGAACGCGGCTGCCGAGGTTCGGGGGTGATCCGAAAGCTGCTTGTTGAAACAGCATGGTGTTTGTGTAGCCATCAAATGAGAAAAGAGTGCGAAGGGACTGCTCGTTTATTGACTTGGGTCTCCTGTATATTTTCAGCTTGGATTCTCCGCGAGTGCGAAACTGTGTAAGCGTGTGTTTGTTTGCATCGAGTGTCAGCGCCCAGTTGAAAACATCGCTAATTGATGTCGGGGGCACACTGGGGCCCCGGATTTGATGGACCAACTGACGGCCCGCGAAAGCTACGTTTACAAGGAGTTACTCGGAGTCCATGCGAGGAAATTGTGATTCTCAACAATTTCTTTCCTATATCCTGTGGCCTTGTTTGTTTTTCCTTTCTTTTTATTTTACATACATGTTTTATGATATAATAATTTTTTAAGAATTTAAATGTTACTTATGAAAGTACGTATTTTATGTTATTGTACCGATGGAGGCATTAGCCGCAACGTCTACTGTCGCGTCAGTTTAAAAATAAAGCTCAAATTTATCGTTTTCATTGCACAATTTGTTTGTGTATTTTGTATTTTGAAAGGAGACGCGTGTGATTTCATCATGGCCTCAATAATGTTAGATTGATTTCGCCAGACATGTTTTTTTTCAAATAAATGAAAACAAGCTTTCATTTATAAATAAATCAATAAAATTAGTTGGCCCGCGAAAGTAAATATTTGAAAAAGCGATGAGGCGATTGGATACATTATTTCATCTCTATAAGATTAGATGGAAGTTCTTCTTTAAGAATGAGTTAACAGTGTAATTTTTGTTGATATATTTTTTTATTAAACAAAAAGTGCTCGGATATATATAGCAGAAGGCATGTGACTGTGTGCCACCTTCTTAGGGGTGGTATAGTTTTTTTTAAATAAAATTGCGCATTTACTTGGTATTGATTGATTTTTTTGTTTAACATTTTCAGCTTTCAGTTTTACAAGAAGGAACCGTCCCCGCCCCTGCACCCCACCCCCGCCCCTTTTAAAATTTTGGTTGCGGCCTCATGTCTTCAGAAATGAGAAGTAATGAAGTTGTTTATATAATATAACCTGACACCGGGTCAAATGAGGGTCCCATGCAAAATTTCATCACGTTGCAGACATGCATTCCTTTGTGGAGCTTACGGGTTTCAAAAAGGAAACAAGTTTTCCTGAATAGGTAAAATAAGTAATAGATAAATAGGGCTGCGGAAATTAACGATTAATTAATCGATTGATCATTAAAAAATTTAATCGATTAAAATTAATTTCATCGATTAAAATTCGATTAAAATTTAAGAAAATATTTCTAATGTTTTTTTCCAATTTATTAATAATTTATATTTTCTGTTACTTAAATACTTTTTTCTCGCATTATTATTATTTATTTAGACGAGCATACGTAAAGAAAAAAGATTTTTCTTCCTTATTTTTTGCATAGCAGAACGAATTAGCTGAGTGGTGTCACACAATTTGGGAGCCATGGAATTACCGCGACTTAACCGATTTCGCGAAAAAATGACTCGCAACTTAACGGGATCAATTTATCGGCGTTATGAAAAATATTATTAATCGAAATTGATTAATTAAATTTTCCCGAGTAATCAAACACATTTTTTAAACAGTACCAGCCCTAATATTAAATAATATTTATAAATTTCCAACACTCAACATTTTTAAGAAAAAAAAATGCTTCTTTGCTTCAGAAAAATGTAAATGTTAAATATTTTTTAAGAGTTGAGTGCTCTTGACCTGAACGCAATGATAAATAATAGTAGTAATAATAATAACAAAATAATAATAATAATAATAGTAATAATAAACACATATTTTAATTAAATTTACATTATATATTATATACTATACCATGGGGAAAATAAAATGTGTTAGAGGTTTGAAAAAACAACAGAGAAATGAGAAGAAAAATTGGCACAAGTACTTGACAAAAATGCACGATATAAGTAGAAGAAGAGGGAGGAATTATCAAAAGTTACAGATAAGAAACAAAAACTGGAGAGAAAAAATTACAGTTACGTAAAATTGTGAACTTGGTTCAGTCCGCAAGGCCCAGACCTACCAAATCGTTTTATTAATATATTTTCAATTAATAATTTATTAATGATTAATTATTTATTAAATTTCTTTGCAACAACAAAGTATTAATCCCTTTAATGATCTGCGGCTAGTTGTTTTGTATATCCCATCATTTCAATTCAATTCCAGATCTGCTGTTCTGATTTCACTCATAGTTGTTACACGAAACGATTGGCGCTGTCATGAATGAAGTACAGGTAAAATAGAGAAAATTAAAAGTAGGTAACAGTTAAATTCCAGAGACATTATAACTTAAATAAGTGTTTAAAAAGCACACTAGAGCTAGAAGACGAATGCAGTTTAGAACAAAGTGATACGGACATCAGTTGGGCATTACGGAGTGGCACCCTCCATACAACACAACATAACACAACTGTAAATGTGGTGGAAGCACTGCCCTATACTTACTCTTACTTTACCAAGCTATATATAGACAAAAACAGAGACCCGGCCTGCTGGCGTTGAAAGACGGCTCCAGTGACAGCAACGCCCCTACTGACGTCATGGCGTTGAGGAGACCTTGGCTGTGAGAGAGTCCATGGTTTATATTTAGATAAGCACATGCAGGCCTATAGACAGTCCGGGCTTCCGTATAGTAAGTACTATACCAGGCAGCTATGGCGGATTAAAGGGGGGGGTGCTGATTGGGCTAAAGTCAGGGGCCCCCAATGATTTATGGACCCCAAACTTATTATATTGTATAATAAAGGTGGCTGCACCGGACCCCGGGGTGGGATTGCAGCCAGGGGCCCCGTGCAATCTTAATCCACCCCTGCCAGGCAGGGCCGGATCAAGGCGGGTGCGATGCGTAAGCATCACATATTTTCCCCCAAGAACATTTCCCATATATTTCCAGAGGGTCACAATTGCCTGTTTTCATCCTGCCTAAAAATGTCTAGCGCCAGCCATGCTACCCGGGGCTTTGAGTCATGCAAACAATGTGTCACTAAGTGAATATTTTGAAAAAAGTTAACAATGAAACATTTTAATTATTTTCATTGGTTTTTAAATTTACTTCGATTTAAATTACCTGTAAACTTACAGCTCGAAATTGATTTTGACGATACATAAAAAATATGATTAAATATTTTTTTGGTTAAAGTCATGATATTCATAATTGTTCACGGACAATCTAAAGTTTCCCCTGAGCCATCAATGACTCTTTGGCGACTGCAGCCCTAAGGGGAGCAAGACCTTTAAATGCGATGCACTAACCCGAAATAAAATGGAAGATATTTTTAACGCTCCCATTTATTTTCAATCGGATCTCTTTCAAAACTGACACACAATTACATTTATTAACTTGCCATATATATATATATATATATATATTTATATATTTGAGTCGGTGGTCAAAGTAAGCAGGAATCCAAATAAAATCCATTCTAGGAAGATCATAAAGAGCCCGTTACTTTTAAGGAAGATACTGTAGTTCTAAAGTGTAGAAGAATGCATTGTCCTCTTCTAGTTGGGCACACTGAAAATCATAGATCAGAGTTATCTTTGGCGAGTCAATAATCTTTAACAAAATCTACTGGAATCAATTCACTCACACAATTTTATTATTTATAGTTAAAAAAACAACTCATTAAACAATATAATAGCCCATTAAACAATATAATAGCCCATTAAACAATATAATAGCCCATTAAACAATATAATAGCCCATTAAACAATATAATAGCCCATTAAACAATATAATAGCCCATTAAACAATATAATAGCCCATTAAACAATATAATA
>CALYLW010003099.1:10000-17356 GCA_944989445.1 Ampullaceana balthica | reverse complement strand
AAGAAATGAAAACAATCTTCAGAATAGTGAAATTCTACGAGAACAAAATTATAACACAAATGAATTGATGACCTATGTCTCAGAAAATCAACCACGTTTAGTTGAGGATCAAAGAGCTGCCTACATTCACATCTTAGAACTGGTTACCTCAAAAAAAGGTGGAATCATATTCCTTGATGCTCCAGGAGGTACAGGTAAAACATTTGTGATCAATTTGCTCTTGGCTACAATCAGACGAGACAAAGGTATTGCTCTAGCCGTTGCTTCTTCTGGCATAGCATCAACATTGCTTGCCGGGGGTAGAACAGCTCATTCTGCCTTCAAGTTACCTTTGAACATGAACCATTCTGAGAATGTAACCTGCAACATATCAAAAGGATCAGGAAAGGCCAAGGTACTAGAACAGTGTTCTCTCATTGTCTGGGATGAGTGTACAATGTCACACAAGCGAGCTCTTGAAGCCTTGAACAACACTCTTCAGGATTTAAAAGGAAACACAAAACTAATGGGAGGAACAGTTGTGGTATTAGCTGGAGATTTTAGACAAACTTTGCCTGTCATTCCAAGGTCAACACCAAGCGATGAGTTGAATGCCTTCCTCAAAGCTTCAACTCTGTGGAAACAGGTCAAGAAAATGACTCTGACCACCAACATGAGAGTCCATTTACATGGAGATAATGCAGCAGGCTACTTCTCACATCAATTGCTTCAACTTGGCGATGGAAAGTGGCAGGTAGACCCAGCATCAGGAACAGTTTCTTTCCCATCAAATTTTTGCACTGTAGCAAAGTCACTTGAAGAGTTGAAACTTGCCGTTTTTCCAAACATCCAAGACCAGTTTAAAAATCCTGAGTGGTTGTGCGAAAGGGCCATTCTTGCTCCAAAGAATTCAAGTGTCAACAGCATCAATTCTCAAATTCAAAATTTTCTACCAGGCATTTCAAAACAAACTACAAATCTATTGATACGGTTACAGATCCGGCCCAAGCTGTTTACTATCCAACAGAATTTTTGAATTCATTAGATCCTCCTGGCATGCCATCACATAACTTGGAACTTAAAATCGGAGCTCCTATCATACTTCTGAGAAATTTGGATCCCCCTAAACTATGCAATGGAACACGATTGAGCATCAAGCATCTCTTACCTCATGTAATAGAAGCCACAATTTTGACAGGCTGCGCCAAAGGAGAAGATGTCTTCATCCCAAGAATTCCACTCATACCAACAGATATGCCTTTTGATTTCAAGCGCCTCCAGTTTCCAATCAGGCTTGCATTTGCCATGTCTATCAACAAGGCACAGGGACAGTCTTTAAAAGTGGCAGGCATTGTACTTGAGGAAGCATGCTTTGCCCACGGACAGCTATATGTGGCATGTTCTAGAGTTGGGTCACCAACAAATCTTTTCATTTTTGCACCAGACGGAAAAACCAAAAATATAGTCTATCGACAAGCCTTAATATAAGCAATATATAAATTACATGTACTTATTTTTAATTACATTTCAATTTATTTTTTAAATTGTTTTTCAATGAATGAATTGAAATATTTTTTTTAAAAATCTGTTGACTATTATTTTAATCGTGCGACGCCGGGTAACCCGGCTAGTATATAATAAATAAAGCTCAGTTGGTGTTTCTATATGTGTATGTTTGTAGGTTTCACTTTTCGACTGTAACTCCCACAATCACGGAAAAACCAAATGACGGACCAGGATCAAATTTGTCACGACGGTTCCTCAGTAGCCTGCAGATGGTTTGCGTATAGTTTTTGTTGTAATCCTCTCCTTTTCCCGAAAGCAATACATTAAAAAATCAGAAAATGTAGAAACAAAGATTGAAAAATTAAATCTAATTTCCATCTTGAACAACTTAATGCGGATGTTCAAAACGAGTTATTTTTGGTGCTGTTTTTGTTCCAATATTGTATTTTGAACGGTGCGCTGTCAACAATCTTTTATTATCAAATTATGGTGCGCACATTTTCGATTTTAAGTTGAACGGTCTTATTTTATTACTATGGCATTAAGGGCGCCTACGGTGCCCACTTGGGCTGTAGGGCGCCCACAGCGCCCACTTTTTTCGTTAAAAAGCACACGTAACTTATCCTTGTTTGATAAATACGAAATATTAAACTTCCTGAAATGTACACAAAGTATTTTATAATTATAAATCCTCAAATCCTCTTCTTACACCGCTCTCTTTTCCAAAATAAAAATAGAAGCTAAAACTATGACGTCATATCATATTTTGTTTTAGAATCTTTTAGAATTTTTAGAATTTTGGACACCTCCTTATTCGCGCCTTGTATATATACTTAAATATAAGCTAACACATGACGTCATAGCGCTACGGATCCTTCCTTCCAACCTGTGACTTGGGCTATGATATATATATCTATCTATATAATTCTCTTCGTGGTCGGACCCTGCAAGGCAACAAGAAGCTGCATTTGCAACACATACTAATTTTAGAAAGTAGCGCACCAAATTACTGCACCAATGCATCCAAAGGTGTGTAAATTAAATATGCGCTGTAAAAACAAATTATATGACGTCATTGTTTTCGCTGATATTTTAATTTTGGAAAAGGTAACAATGTAAAAAAGAGGATTTGATGATGGTTAATTATAACATCTAAAAACAATGGGGGGCGCCATAGACGCCCTACAAACCCTATTATAAAATACTTTGAGTGCATTTCTGAAAGTTTAATATTTCATATTGATCAAACAAGGACAAGTTATTTGGGCTTTTGAAAAAGGTCGGCTCCGTAGGCGCCCTAAAAAAGTGCATTAAAGGGGTAAAAGAACTCTCTTTGAGCAAGTCTGCGGCGTATGCTATGCCGCGGGGCGTCTAGTATATATAAGTCTCTTCGTGGTTCGGACCCTGCGAGGCAACAAGAAGCTGCATGTGCAACAGATACTAATTTTAGAAAGCAGCTCACCAAATTACTGCACCAATGCATCAAAAGGTGTGCAAATTAAATATGCGCTGTAAAAAAAAATATGACGTCATTGTTTTAGCTGATATTTTAATTTTGGAAAAAGGAACCCCTATTATAAAATACTTTGTGTGCATTTCAGAAAGTTTAATATTTCGTATTGATCAAACAAGTTAGTTGGGCTTTTGAAAAAGGTCGGCGCCGTAGGCGCCCTAAAAAGGTGCATTAAAGGGGTAAAAGAACACTCCATGAGCAAGTCTGCGGCGTATGCTATGCCGTGGGGCGTCTATTTATTTATTATTTTAGTTATGTCTCGTATATAAAGGATTTATAGTCAACAACTTCGTTTTTTTAAGGGTTTTTTTATTTCCTAATTATAATGCGCATATTTTCGGGTGTGTTAGTGTCTTTAAATTGTTTAAAAAACTAACTATATTTACATTTATAATATAGTTATTTAGCGCTTCTTTGAATGTTTTCATTTATTTTTAAAGAAAGGTCGTATGATGAGAGTTCTAAATATATCAGTTTTAACTGCAGGATATAATGCGTAGGAAATCGGTTCAATGCCGTCAATATAACTTTATTGGCTTAGAAATGGAAATTTGTTTTTATAGTTTATTTAGTATTCATAATTTAAATTGTAAAACACTTTTAAATATTGATTGAATTAAATGTGGAAAGCAGTGCTCCAAATGAAAAAAAACCCAACAAGTTCACACATAGAAAGTGTCGTAGTATAGAAAAAATATGTATATTTTAAATAATTTTCTAATTAACAGAATATGACAGGAGTCGTTATAAATACATATTATAATATTTCAATTGTTTTTTATACTGTATTGTAAGAATATTAATGGTATTAGACTAAGATTGATTTGTTAATATATACTCCCAATATAATATACTAGGGGCAAGTACCCGGCCTTACCCGGGTTTAACAACAACAGCAACAACAACAAAAACAGCAACAAAAAAACAAAAACAAACAACAAAAACAAAACAACAACAAAACAACTACAACAACAACAGCAACAATAACAAAGCAACAACAACATGAAGGACATTGTCGTCGCAGGACAAGGGATGTGGACAACAACAACAACAGCAAAAACAACACAAAGCAAAAGCAACAACAGCAACAACAACAGAAACAACAACAAAAACAACAACAGCAACAACAACAAAAACAAAACAACAACAAAAACATCAACAACAAAACAACAACAAAACAACAATTACAACAACAACAGCAACAACAACAAAGCAACAACAAGAAAACAACAACTACAACAACAAAAGCAACAACAAAAGCAACAACAACAAAGCAACAACAAAAGCAACAACAACAAAGCAACAACAACAAAAAAAATATTTTATGGCAATAATCGCCTTCTTGTTAATCTCGACACCAAAATGTTTATTATTTTGCGTCATTATTTTACGTCTTAATTTTCAATAATTTTTATTTTATATAGCTCATATAAGGAAAAATTACATTTTGGGCCCCCGGCCCCAGTATCTTATATATATGGAACGAAACCTGTTTAATAACCTTTCCGGTATAATTTTGTGTACGTGTACCAAATTTCACGTTATTTGGTTGTCTGGATCTTGAGTAATTAGGGAACAGACAGACAACCAGACAGACAACAAATGCATCTTATATGTATAAAGATATATTAGACTGGTACTAATTTAAAACAAGTAACAAAAACTCGAAAGAGTATTTAAACGCAATTTCGAAAAGAGAATTTTAGATTTTTTTATTTTAGGGTAATCATTTTAGATTCACACCAAGAATGTGTCAATATGATGCTCACCGCGCAAGTCTAACCTTAGCATTCACAAGGCGGGAAAACCCCATTAACTATCATTCTACAATAAACTAAAAGTCATTTCAAATCAATAATTCTGAAACTAAATAATAACTGCTATCTACAAATTGCTGTTCAAATTACGGTAGTCAAACCAAAAGATATTTTTCAAATATTCCTCCAAAATTGTTGTAAATATTATTAGCTATCGTTTGGCATTTGTTTATACCCGATTAGTTTTTATGTTTGGCGAGAAATTAACAAAATACTGATATTTTTTCGTGTTTTTTTTTGGGGGGGTTTCCAGGAAATCCAGTAAACCTTTTCTGTAATTTGTTCGAACCGTGCACATTCTTATGATCTCCTTAACATATTTGCAAAAGACCCGAACCCTCTATCTGGTATGGTTCAGGAAGAGTTGCTGTTCAAAGCTCGAAAAGACTAGCCAGACATTTCAAATTTATAAACGCAATTTGTGCGAAGGGAAATTGCTTTAAAAATGTGTTCGATTAATCGGAAAAATATTAAATCGATTAATCGATGAATTTCGATTAATTATATTTGTATAACGCATATATACATCCCGTTAAGTCACGATTAATTGATTCACGAAATTGGTTAAGTCGCGGTAATTCCATGGCTACCAAATTTTGTGACGCAACACAGCAAAGTCGTTCTTCCATGTAAGAAATAGGAAGAAAAACATTTCTGGTTACGTATAAACATCTAAATAAATAATAATAATACGAGGGAAAAGTATGTAAGTAACAAAAATATAAATCTGTCTCTTTCTGTCTCTCTCTCTCTCTCTCTCTCTATATATATATATATATATATATATGTATATATATAAATATATATATATATATATATATATATATATACAAACTAGATATTTACCCGCGCACGTGCAGTGGGAGTATATATTCCTTTAAAGTTTTATTAAGTAGTTGAAAATATGCCAATAGTTATTCGTTAAGTATGCATGGTATACGACGATTCGAGTGTGGACTTCTGGTTAAAGTATAATTATATTTTGTTATGAGCTTACTCTTGAGAATGCAACTTTCAATTGGTCAGAATTATACATACGAAACATGTAATTCTCTAATTCTGAGACAATTTTACAATATATAAAGAAAGCAATGAAAACAAACAAAAAATACAATAGGGTATTAATTTAATTTAAAATCCCGCATATAAAATTTCTCACAGCTCTCACATCAACGTAGCAAGAGATTGCATTTGAATTATTATTGAAGTATCAAATTCTATTTAAATTTGAAAAATGCTTTGTTTTAAATATATTTTAAATTTTAATATATACTATCAGACCCGTCGTGCGTTGCAACGATCCAATTAAAAATGAATAAATTGAAAGAAACCAATGATGGGTATGTTTTAAAATAATTATGCCATAAACCTTCGGGGAAGTGAGCAAAAAAAAAGTCCAAGTTTAACAGCAAACTGATAAATAAATTAATAATTAAAAAGCTTACAAAAGGAAAAACGATATTATGGGGCCCAGCCAAAAAATGAGTGATAATTTAAATTTTTTATTGCCATTGTACTCAAGCTAAATTTCTAAATATCGTATAAAATTGAATGGGGAATTAATTTGTTACCGTGCAGTAAAAAAGACACTTGGTGCCCCCAGCTCCGAGGGAATGGACATTAGGAGTTCAGTGCCATATAGTAATATATTATAGGTTCTTAACTTTTTATATTCTAACTTTAGTCAAAATCCATTTATTTTCTCATTATCTAAAGCTTTAACTAATTTTAATATAGCTAATATAATGAATAAAACTACATAAAGGGGCCCCGGGCCTATTCGCAGCGAGATGTCAATTTAAAAAACCTTTACATTTCAATTCAGTTTCATCATGGATATATTATCAAGATCGTTAAAAAGAGATGTCAAAAATATCTTAAACATATATGAAAAAAGACATTTGGGGCCCTCCGGCACCGAAGAAAATGACATTAGAAGTTCAAAAACCTTGAGTATTTTAACATGGGCTACCAAGGTTTTTTATACAAAGTTTGGTTAAGATCCAATCATTTACTCTGTAGCTAACGCATAAACTAATTTTTATATAGTTCGTATAAGCAAAAAACGACAGTAAGGGCCCCAGGGCCCAGTTATTGCAAAAAATAACGTGCGAAACACATGCTCTTTTAAATAAATTTCAAAATGCATAAATTTATTTATATTTCTCAATATTGTTAATATTTGACTGGGCGATATATTATTAAACATACATTTTGGGCCCCCTGCCCGAGCGAAAGAAAATTACGAGTTCAGTGCCCTATAGTAATAAAATATAGACACTTGAGTTTTTATATACTAAGATGGGTCAAGACCCATTAACTTTCTCAGAATTTTAAGCTAATACCAATTTTTATACAGCTAATATAAGGGGAAAACACTAAATTTAGGGGCCCCTTTTAATTCAGTTTCCTCATAGATATATTCCTTAAGATCGTGAAAAATTAAATGGGGAAAACTATCTGAAACATATACGAAGAAAAGATATTTGGGGCCCCAGGCCCCTAAGGAATGAACATTTGAATTTATGTGCCCTATAGTAT
>CALYLW010003099.1:0-2500 GCA_944989445.1 Ampullaceana balthica | reverse complement strand
ATCGTTAAAAACTGAGTCGGAAATAATATCTTAGAGTATACACAAAAAAAAGACATTTGGGGCCCCCGGCCCATTCGATGTAAGATGTAAATTTCAAAATGCTGTTCATTTTAATTCAGTCTCATATTTGATATATTTCTTAAGATCGTTAAAATAGAATGGGAAATAATATCTCAAACACATACGAAAAAATACATTTGGGGCCCCCGGCCCTGAACAATTAAAAATTAGAAGTGCAGTGCCCTTTGTTATTTTAATATGGGCTACCAAGTCTATATATACCAAGTTTGGTTAAGATCCATGCATTTACTCAGTAGTTAACGCATAAACTCATTTTTTATAGCTCATAAAAGCAAAAAACGACATTAAGGGCCCCAGGGCCCATTTAGTGCAAGATGTCAAGTTCAAAACGCCTGTTTATTTCAATCAATTTCATTGTGGATATATTTATCTATATTTTTCAAGATCTTTAATAATTGAATGGGGAATAAAATATTAAACGTTTATGAAATAAGAGATTTTGGGCCCCCAGTCCCGAAGAAATTGACATTAGGAAATTAGTCCCTTTAGTATTTCTATATTGGCTATCAAGTTGTTATATACAAAGTTTGGTTAAGATCCATCAATTTACCTAATAGCTAACGCTTAAACTAATTTTTATATAGCTCATATATAAGAAAATAAATCATTTTATGGGCCCCCGGCGCCCCATGAGGGTTAAATTTTGAAAAAAAAGTAGCCAGTGACCATCCCAGGAGCGTACTCAAAAGTCTCCAAAAGTTTCATGGCGATCGGATGAATGGTTTAGTCAGCTATACAAAGACATGCATACATACATACATACTTTGATTTTATATATATATAGATATAAGATTAGAAAAAACAACATTAAGGGCCCCCGGGCCCAATCGGTGCAAGAAATTAACTTTAAAATACCTGTTCATTTCAATCTGGATCATGATAGATATATTAGTCAATGCTTTTCAAGATCGTGTAAATCATACCGGGAATAAAGTATTTAACGCTTACAAAAAAAAAGATTTTGGGCCCCCGGCCCCGAAGGAACGGACATTAGGTGTTCAATGCCATATGGTACTTTAATGTTGGCTATCAAGTTGTTATGTACCAAGTTTGGTCAAGATCCATTCATTTTCCAAGCAGCTAAGCCCTAAACTAATTTTTATATAGCTCATATAAGAAAAAATTCTCATTATGGGCCCCCGGCGCCCCATGAGTGTTAAATTTTGAAAAAAAGTAGCCTATTTCCATCCCCGGAGCGTACTCAAAAGTCTCCAAAAGTTTCATGGCGACCGAATGAATGGTATAGTCAGCTAACGGGAATAAAGTATTTAACGCTTACCAAAAAAAAAGATTTTGGGCCCCCGGCCCCGAAGGAACGGACATTAGGTGTTCAATGCCATATGGTACTTTAATGTTGGCTATAAAGTTGTTATGTACCAAGTTTGGTCAAGATCCATTCATTTTCCAAGCAGCTAAGCCCTAAACTAATTTTTATATAGCTCATATAAGAAAAAATTCTCATTATGGGCCCCCGGCGCCCCATGAGTGTTAAATTTTGAAAAAAAAGTAGCCTATTTCCATCCCGGAGCGTACTCAAAAGTCTCCAAAAGTTTCATGGCGACCGAATGAATGGTATAGTCAGCTAACGGGAATAAAGTATTTAACGCTTACAAAAATAAAGATTTTGGGCCCCCGGCCCCGAAGGAACGGACATTAGGAGTTCAATGCCATATGATACTTTAATATAGGCTATCAAGTTGTTATGTACCAAGTTTGGTCAAGATCCATTCATTTTCCAAGCAGCTAAGCCCTAAACTAATTTTTATATAGCTCATATAAGAAAAAATTCTCATTATGGGCCCCCGGCGCCCCATGAGTGTTAAATTTTGAAAAAAAAGTAGCCTATTTCCATCCCTGGAGCGTACTCAAAAGTCTCCAAAAGTTTCATGGCGACCGAATGAATGGTATAGTCAGCTAACGGGAATAAAGTATTTAACGCTTACAAAAATAAAGATTTTGGGCCCCCGGCCCCGAAGGAACGGACATTAGGAGTTCAATGCCATATGATACTTTAATATAGGCTATCAAGTTGTTATGTACCAAGTTTGGTCAAGATCCATTCATTTTCCAAGCAGCTAAGCCCTAAACTAATTTTTATATAGCTCATATAAGAAAAAATTCTCATTATGGGCCCCCGGCGCCCCATGAGTGTTAAATTTTGAAAAAAAAGTAGCCTATTTCCATCCCTGGAGCGTACTCAAAAGTCTCCAAAAGTTTCATGGCGATCGGATGAATGGTTTAGTCAGCTATAACAGACATGCATACATACATACATACATACATACATACATACTTTGATTTTTATATATATATAGATGAGCTTTATAAAAATTAGTTTATGCGTTAGCTACTGAGTAAATGAATGGATCTTAACCAAACTTTGTATACAAAAACTTGGTAGTCAATATTAAAATACTAA
>CALYLW010003098.1:0-17359 GCA_944989445.1 Ampullaceana balthica | reverse complement strand
CGTTAGCAAGTAACAACATTCATCTACGTTAGCAAGTAACAACATTCATCTACGTTAGCAAGTAACAAAAGATCTTGTTAAAATCAACAGCACAGTTTTTCTTATTTTTTTAAAGCATCATTCTCTGCATGGTCTTCACTTTGGTGATTCTCGGCACAGGCTACGACATTTACCGCAGACGTCACAAACTACGGGTAAAGCATGGGCCAGAAATAACAATAGGGTACGACCTGGAAACTGATAAATATGGCATTCTGAAGATTTTAGTTAATCCAAGGTTAGTATGTGAAATAGATTTCAAAATATATTTTGTTCTGAACTGGGTCTGTCCAGCCACTAAACGTTTCACTGTTTATTTTACTTTTTAAATTTCGGCTCCTTCTGTCTTCTAATGTGCTGAGCCTCTTTCACATTTGTTCTGCAGTCCCATCCCATGTATTATTTAGTCCCATCCCATGTATTATTTAGTCCCATCCCATGTATTATTTAGTCCCATCCCATGTATTATTTAGTCCCATCCCATGTATTATTATTTAGTGCCATCCATGTGTTGCATTGTGCCATCAATGTGTTGCATTGTGCCATCAATGTGTTGCATTGTGCCATCAATGTGTTGCATTGTGCCATCAAAGTGTTGCATTGTGCCATCAATGTGTTGCATTGTGCCATCAATGTGTTGCATTGTGCCTATGCCACACACTCCTCCATACCTTCCAACTTGTTCTCTGTACTGAGATAAACTACCAAGAAATATTTCATCAGTTTGTCTGATGGCTCCACATGCCATTTGTAAACACAGGACATACACACTCAGTTTAGAATACACATAACCCAGATTTGAAATGTGTTTAGGGATTGCACTTTTATAAAGTTAGTTTCTTGACTTAATTGTGTCAGTTCTGTTATGAAATCATGTGACCCAATTGGTTGGGGAAGAGAGTAGTATTTTGAAGGGATGACATTTGAAGATGATGACATTTGAAGGGATAACATTTGAAAATGTCATTTGAAAATGATGATATTTGAAGGGATGGCATTTGAAGATGTCATTTGAAGATGATGACATTTGAAGGGATGACATTTGAAGATGTCACTGGAAGATGTCATTTGAATATGATGGCATTTGAATGGATGACATTTGAAGATGGTAAGATTTGAAGGGATGATAATTGAAGATTTCATTTGAAGATGATGACATTTGAAGGGATGACATTTGAGATGATTACATTGGAAGGGATGACATTTGAAGATGTCAGTTGAAGATGATGACATTTGAAGGGATGACATTTAAAGATTCATTGAACTCTGTCTCAGGAAGAGAAGTCGCCGGCAAGCTTCTGATGCACTGAAGAGGTCAGGCAGCCCCGATTACGTCCACCTGGAGGAGAGTCACCAAACTTCTGACCACACCACGATCATCACCTCGTCTCAGCAAAGTGAACTTGAGGTAAATAGCTGTCTGGGTGACAACAGAGGACACATCACTGACACTGTCTGGGTGACAACAGATCACACATGACTGACCTCATTTATGTTAAGTTACATCCATCTGGATCTTTGTTTTTTAAATTTAATTTTAAAAAATGATGTCTATCTTTTCCTCATCACATCGTTCGCTACACTATACCATAGAAACTGTTTTGTTCATAATTATGGTCGACAAGATTATCTTTTCTGTAGTTTAGTATTTTTTGTTTATTTCCCATGACTTTAATTTTGTTTACATATAAATTTCCTACCTCTGTAATTTTATTAACCACAGTCATGGAAAGCCACTTTTAGTTAACAAATTCCTTTTACTCATGGCAGTTTAGTTAAAAAACCAATGTCGTTAATTTCAAGCTACAATGGCTAGGCTACTAATAATGGTTATTTTGACGATACATCGTGTTAAATAATGAACGTTAAATAATCAACATGTAAAATTATAAATTAATGTCATTATTCATTGTTTCTTTAATATTTGGTAAAGTTGTTTTTTTTTGGTGAAATATACTACATATCCAGAGTATAAAAATAATCTGTTTTTACAATGCATGTTCGTTTATATGTCCTAAGTAGTTTGATCTTTTCTTAGCTGGACGTTACAATGTCATTAGCAATGTATAATTAATTTTTTGGTTCTAGGTTTTTAAATCCCTTATATTAACTTCATCATCTCGCCATTCTCTCTGTCGTGGTCCCACCGAAAAACAAAAATAAAAAATGACCCACTTCCCGTGATCCTATCAAGCTGAACTTTTGCACATACACTTTTGTCACCTAACAATGCATTTTATCAAAATTTCATATCAATCCAATGTACTGTAATTAAATTAATGAATTTTTAGTTTATCTCTATGTAGCATTTAAATGTTTGTGCTAGACTGTCGCGCGGTGAGTATTATATTGAACATACTTTTATAATATTTTCCTGATCTGTAAATGTTTATGCTAGCCTGTCGCGGGGTGCGTATTATATTGAACATAATCAATAATTTTAGTTATGTCTCATATATAAGAGATTTATAGTCAAAAACTTTGTTTTTTTACGGGTTGTTTATTTTTAATATGTGCTGTGTAATTAAGTATTGCTTTTTTGTGTTTTCCTTGTAGTTATAACACATTTAAGTGACAACCAGACTTGATAACTGAACACTTGTACTAAAATCACCTAGATATATGGGTCCCCAGCTATGTTTCTTTTAAGTTGTGCAGCTGCCCGGCCACAGAGACTAAACTGATGCCGCACAGCAGTTTAGAATTACCGCGCAGCAAATTTTTTAAAATTGCACAAATAAATGGAGTGCTGTGCAACTTTGCACACAAGTTTTTTTACTCTGCATACGGGTCAATGAGCCTTAGAGGGAACACTGGTCCCCAGTGTTAAAATACTCATCAGAACGTTTACAAAAATTCCTCAGAACATTCCAGAAGACATTGAGATGGCAGATAAGAACACAGCAGCCAACGGAGGCAATGTTCACAGCGACGCTCACGACCGAGAGCTGGCAGGGGGAGATAACATAAGTCTACGCAGCGGCAGCATGGACCCCTTGCCGATGCCTGAAGTGGACAGGAATCCCCTTGCTCCTAGAGTAAACAGGCAGCACAGCTTAATAGAAGTGCGACCTTCCCATAGGACCAAGAAACTTACGTCTTCTGGTGAGTTTCTATCTCGTCATGGTGGACCACACGACAGTGAACAGTTGCTTGTTACTGTATAAACAGGGCAGTTGTATGTGTGACTGTATTGATCAATATTTAAGTAACTAGTTTGTGCTGCGGCGCCCCTTTTTTTTAAGGGCGCCTACGGCGCCCACCTTTTTCAAAAGCCCAACTAACTTGTCATTGTATGATAAATACGTAATATTAAACTTTCTTAAATGTACACAAAGTATTTTTAAAATGTTTTTTTTTGTTTTTTGCAAAAGCCCAAGTAACATATCCGTATCTGATAAATACGAAATATTCCTGAAATGTACACAAAGTATGTAGTCTATATAATATTTTTTTACAGTGCTAATCACCACATGATTTTTAAAGTAATTTTAGAAAGCAGCGCACCAAATTACTGCACCAAAAATACCTCTTTTCGAACGTCCGCATGAAATTGTTTAATTATTAATAATAGTGTGGAGGGTGTTTAAAGTTAATCTGGAAACCAAAATGATTATCCAATTTTAAAACAAAAGCAGAGTGATGTCCCTTAGCGTTAGGCTACATAATTGAGCGTAAATATATATATGATTATAATACTTGTAGTTTAATATTGCTCACTATTGTCATTATTTGCCTTTACTTTGAATAACAATTTTCATGAAATTTAAATTTGTTTATTTTATGTCTTTTCCTATTTTCCTTTTTTTTTCTCCAGAAAATATTTTTACAGATCTCCTTTTGTCGTTTTCCTTTCGTAAAAACACCCGCCACATCTTAGCTGACGGAGCTGGTGATACACTCTACTGTCTCAATGGTGTCAGGGTGCTCAGCATTGCCTGGATCGTCTTGGGCAACGTCTATGGTATCCTATACCAGGACCCTGAACTTGTTGGTGAGTCCGAGTGAATGTAGAGTGGTCAAGTAAGTCCGAGTGAATGTAGAGTGGTCAAGTAAGTCCGAGTGAATGTAGAGTGGTCAAGTAAGTCTGAGTGAATGTAGAGTGGTCAAGTAAGTCTGAGTGAATGTAGAGTGGTCAAGTAAGTCCGAGTGAATGTAGAGTGGTCAAGTAAGTCTGAGTGAATGTAGAGTGGTCAAGTAAGTCTGAGTGAATGTAGAGTGGTCAAGTAAGTCTGAGTGAATGTACAGTGGTCAAGTAAGTCTGAGTGAATGTAGAGTGGTCAAGTAAGTCTGAGTGAATGTAGAGTGGTCAAGTAAGTCCGAGTGAATGTAGAGTGGTCAAGTAAGTCTGAGTGAATGTAGAGTGGTCAAGTAAGTCTGAGTGAATGTAAAGTGGTCAAGTAAGTCTGAGTGAATGTAGAGTGGTCAAGTAAGTTTGAGTGAATGTAGAGTGGTCAAGTTTATCTGAACTTGTTGGTCAGTCTGAGTGAATGCAGAGTGGTCAAGCTTATAGGATTAAATGTTCAGTAGAGCTAAGCCCAGGAAACCTTGACGAGTTGAAGGTGGAAATGGCTTTATTGAAATAAAGTTCCTGAAAATTTGGTCGGTTGTTGTTCATTCATTCAGGCTAACAGTAGTACAGCTTTGAATGACCAGAAAAGTGAGGTACCCTCACAGAACTTAACCATCTAATTTGAAAATATGAGTAGACAACCTGAAATTTTATTCATGTCTGAAATCTCCAATTCAATGTGTGAAACGCCAAAATAAATTAATATTGACATTGTTATGGTGTTGTCACGTGATTGTGAATATATTATTTATCCCCATGACCTGCTATGTCAGTTCGTTCCATTCCATTGTGGAGTGACACACAAAGCCCCGACCACTATATGGAGCCAACCTTGAACGTCAAAAAAGCCGTGCCACAAGAATATAAACACTACTTTTATTCCTCTTAGAAGTAAAGAGACATCTAAGGCCAAGATGTGATGGGCTTTCCGCGGCATTTTCTTAATACTAAAGAGGGCCTATCTAATAATCAGTATTATTTATTAAAGTTAAATACTTTTTAACTGTCATATGCAGTTAAACTAAAATGTTAAAGCAATCAACATTACTGTGAAGTTTTTATGTAGTTTCTAATTTATATTTTGTTACCAGGAATAAAGAATCGAATATTATAGTAATAATTGGCTTCATTTTAGCTAATAGTCTGTCTAAAAATCTACCTTTGTTTCCACTTTCCACTATATTTTGATATTATATCTTATTTTGTGAGATAACCACTGCATTCTATGTTAATTGATGGCCACAATATCCTATGTTTTTGAGACGACCATCATGTTATCTGTTTTTCAGACAACCACGTTTCTGCTGTGAAGATGACGCAGACTTGGTGGATGCAGTTGGTGATAAACACAACACTGGCGGCTGACTCTTTCTTTGTCTTGAGGTCTGTACGTTATTTCCTTTCGCGGCCTAGGGTATAGTCAAAATTATATCTTACTATGCGACTTTCAAATACATTTTTAAACACTTTTTAATCAATTTTAATGAAAACGGTAAATGCCGAAGTGAAGATAAATGAAAAATCTAGTAGAATTCACCAAAATCTCAGTTTTTATAAAAATTTGAGAAATATCGATATTTTCACCCGTGGACCACCTTAATTAAGAAACCAAAATTTATGAAATCCTATATAATTAAGAAACCAAAATATATGAAATCCTATATACCGTATATATTCGTTCGCAAGCCGACCTTTTTTGGACAAAATCTAGGGGGAAAAGTGGGGGGGTCGGCTTATGAGCGGGTCATGGGTGATTTCTGCATGGATATTGAATATCGGTGTAGTTATTGTAGATTATATATCAATGTCCTTTTCTACATTCTACAAGATTCGACTGCTCTATCAGAAGCTATAATATATTATTAGAAATCAGCACTTACCTTATTTAATCATTTTATTTATTTTTGTGAACGTTTTAATAAATTGTTTTACAAATATTGTTTTCAACCACGGATTTTAATGTACGGGCTTTCGTCACTGTTTACCAAATAATTTTTTTTTAAATACCAGTAACTCTTGCTTAACAAAGAGCAGAAAGACAAAGATAGGCAGTACAAAGCAAACAATCATAATGACCGATTTAGCTTGTAGTTTTAAAAACATATGTACCAATTTTTTAAAGCTGTCCTATTATTTTTGGGGGGTCTGCTTGCGATCAGGTTATACACTTTTAATACTTTTCCCTTCCAAAAGTGGGGGTGTCGGCTTATGAACGAACGGGCTATAGAACGAGTATATACGGTAATTAATAAACCAAAATGTATGCAATCCTTTGTTAAGAAACCAAAATGTATGCAATCCTTTGTTAAGAAACCAAAATGTATGAAATCCTTTGTTAAGAAACCAAAATGTATGCAATCCTTTGTTAAGAAACCAAAATGTATGCAATCCTTTGTTAAGAAACCAAAATGTATGCAATCCTTTGTTAAGAAATCAAAATGTATGCAATCCTTTGTTAAGAAACCAAAATGTATGCAATCCTTTGTTAAGAAACCAAAATGTATGCAATCCTTTGTTAAGAAACCAAAATGTATGAAATCCTTTGTTAAGAAACCAAAATGTATGAAATCCTTTGTTAAGAAACCAAAATGTATGCAATCCTTTGTTAAGAAACCAAAATGTATGCAATCCTTTGTTAAGAAACCAAAATGTATGCAATCCTTTGTTAAGAAACCAAAATGTATGAAATCCTTTGTTAAGAAACCAAAATGTATGAAATCCTTTGTTAAGAAACCAAAATGTATGCAATCCTTTGTTAAGAAACCAAAATGTATGCAATCCTTTGTTAAGAAACCAAAATGTATGCAATCCTTTGTTAAGAAACCAAAATGTATGCAATCCTTTGTTAAGAAACCAAAATGTATGAAATCCTTTGTTAAGAAACCAAAATGTATGAAATCCTTTGTTAAGAAACCAAAATGTATGAAATCCTTTGTTAAGAAACCAAAATGTATGCAATCCTTTGTTAAGAAACCAAAATGTATGCAATCCTTTGTTAAGAAACCAAAATGTATGAAATCCTTTGTTAAGAAACCAAAATGTATGCAATCCTTTGTTAAGAAACCAAAATGTATGCAATCCTTTGTTAAGAAACCAAAATGTATGCAATCCTTTGTTAAGAAATCAAAATGTATGCAATCCTTTGTTAAGAAACCAAAATGTATGCAATCCTTTGTTAAGAAACCAAAATGTATGCAATCCTTTGTTAAGAAACCAAAATGTATGAAATCCTTTGTTAAGAAACCAAAATGTATGAAATCCTTTGTTAAGAAACCAAAATGTATGCAATCCTTTGTTAAGAAACCAAAATGTATGCAATCCTTTGTTAAGAAACCAAAATGTATGCAATCCTTTGTTAAGAAACCAAAATGTATGAAATCCTTTGTTAAGAAACCAAAATGTATGAAATCCTTTGTTAAGAAACCAAAATGTATGCAATCCTTTGTTAAGAAACCAAAATGTATGCAATCCTTTGTTAAGAAACCAAAATGTATGCAATCCTTTGTTAAGAAACCAAAATGTATGCAATCCTTTGTTAAGAAACCAAAATGTATGAAATCCTTTGTTAAGAAACCAAAATGTATGAAATCCTTTGTTAAGAAACCAAAATGTATGAAATCCTTTGTTAAGAAACCAAAATGTATGCAATCCTTTGTTAAGAAACCAAAATGTATGCAATCCTTTGTTAAGAAACCAAAATGGATGCAATCCTTTGTTAAGAAACCAAAATGTATGAAATCCTTTGTTAAGAAACCAAAATGTATGAAATCCTTTGTTAAGAAACCAAAATGTATGCAATCCTTTGTTAAGAAACCAAAATGTATGCAATCCTTTGTTAAGAAACCAAAATGTATGCAATCCTTTGTTAAGAAACCAAAATGTATGAAATCCTTTGTTAAGAAACCAAAATGTATGAAATCCTTTGTTAAGAAACCAAAATGTATGCAATCCTTTGTTAAGAAACCAAAATGTATGCAATCCTTTGTTAAGAAACCAAAATGTATGAAATCCTTTGTTAAGAAACCAAAATGTATGAAATCCTTTGTTAAGAAACCAAAATGTATGAAATCCTTTGTTAAGAAACCAAAATGTATGAAATCCTTTGTTAAGAAACCAAAATGTATGAAATCCTTTGTTAAGAAACCAAAATGTATGAAATCCTTTGTTAAGAAACCAAAATGTATGCAATCCTTTGTTAAGAAACCAAAATGTATGCAATCCTTTGTTAAGAAACCAAAATGTATGAAATCCTTTGTTAAGAAACCAAAATGTATGAAATCCTTTGTTAAGAAACCAAAATGTATGAAATCCTTTGTTAAGAAACCAAAATGTATGAAATCCTTTGTTAAGAAACCAAAATGTATGAAATCCTTTGTTAAGAAACCAAAATGTATGAAATCCTTTGTTAAGAAACCAAAATGTATGAAATCCTTTGTTAAGAAACCAAAATGAATGAAATCCTTTGTTAAGAAACCAAAATGTATGAAATCCTTTGTTAAGAAACCAAAATGTATGAAATCCTTTGTTAAGAAACCAAAATGTATGAAATCCTTTGTTAAGAAACCAAAATGTATGAAATCCTTTGTTAAGAAACCAAAATGTATGAAATCCTTTGTTAAGAAACCAAAATGTATGAAATCCTTTGTTAAGAAACCAAAATGTATGCAATCCTTTGTTAAGAAACCAAAATGTATGAAATCCTTTGTTAAGAAACCAAAATGTATGAAATCCTTTGTTAAGAAACCAAAATGTATGAAATCCTTTGTTAAGAAACCAAAATGTATGAAATCCTTTGTTAAGAAACCAAAATGTATGAAATCCTTTGTTAAGAAACCAAAATGTATGAAATCCTTTGTTAAGAAACCAAAATGTATGAAATCCTTTGTTAAGAAACCAAAATGTATGAAATCCTTTGTTAAGAAACCAAAATGTATGAAATCCTTTGTTAAGAAACCAAAATGTATGAAATCCTTTGTTAAGAAACCAAAATGTATGAAATCCTTTGTTAAGAAACCAAAATGTATGAAATCCTTTGTTAAGAAACCAAAATGTATGAAATCCTTTGTTAAGAAACCAAAATGTATGAAATCCTTTGTTAAGAAACCAAAATGTATGAAATCCTTTGTTAAGAAACCAAAATGTATGAAATCCTTTGTTAAGAAACCAAAATGTATGAAATCCTTTGTTAAGAAACCAAAATGTATGAAATCCTTTGTTAAGAAACCAAAATGTATGAAATCCTCTATTAAGAAACCAAAACGCTTGTAATCATGAATTATGAAGCAATAATATTTATGTGTTCCTCAGTGGCACTCTTGGAGCGTACAACTTTCTAAAATTGAAAACTAAAGCCGGTAAAGATCAGGAGAAAGACTTTAAGAAAGTCATGTCCATAAAGGAATATTTTTTTATGATTGTGCACCGTCTTGTCAGGTAGGTAGTTTCGATCTTGTACAAAATTATTGGTTTTAATTCAAGTCATGGCATTTTCTAGCATTGAAAATAAGAAAATAATAATTTAAACTTAAAGTACTCCCCATAATTCAAACATACAAGTTTATTGAATTCATCTACTTTTATACCCTTGTAATTTTGTTACAGGATTTTTCCTTGTTACGCTGTAGTATTGATGTTGGGAACAAACCTCATGCCATACCTGGGTCGTGGGCCTAGATGGTCGACTGATATAGAGAACGTGAAGGTGTGCAAAAGAAACTGGTGGTCGAATGCGCTCTTTATCAGCAATTTTTACGATCCAGACAACATGGTTAGTTATTTGATCTTTTTACTCTGTATATGCAACAGGATTATGCTTTCTATCATTTTGATGTTTTTACTCTAAATTCTCAACCAGGTAATGCTTTCTATCATTTTGATGTTTTTACTCTAAATTCTCAACCAGGTAATGGTTTCTATCATTTTGATGTTTTTACTCTAAATTCTGAACCAGGTAACGGTTTCTATCATTTTGATGTTTTTACTCTAAATTCTGAACCAGGTAACGGTTTCTATCATTTTGATGTTTTTACTCTAAATTCTCAACCAGGTAATGCTTTCTATCATTTTGATGTTTTTACTCTAAATTCTCAACCAGGTAATGGTTTCTATCATTTTGATGTTTTTACTCTAAATTCTCAACCAGGTAATGGTTTCTATCCATTTTCTTGCCTAGACCAAGACTTCATTTTTAAAGAATTTTTATGTTTAGTGACTGTTAAGGTTGCCACCCTTGGGAGCTCCTTCTATACATATATTGTAATTAATAGTCAGAAAAATGACAACAGATGATAATAGATGGTGCCACCATATTTAACAGCCTTCTCTGCTTCATTTTTTATTTTTTTAAATTTTTTTAAAAATCAATTTGCTTTTTTGACTTGACTCGATATGTTTATGTCTCTCCAGTGTCTGCCACACACCTATTACCTGTCCAATGATTTCCAGTTTTTTTTGTTATCACCTCTCATTTTGATACCGCTGCTCATGTAAGTTGAATTATAATCAAAAGGCTAGTTAACTTGTTATTTATTTGCCATCATTTTATTTAGAGATTTTTTTTTAACTTGATCCGTAGGTGTTTTTGGTTGTTGTTTTTTTTTACATAAGATGCAGTTCTTTTATTGATTTTACATTATCAAATGATGTTTTCATTACATTGTAAATATCACATTCAGTGTATCAAATAAATACAGATTAATAGCATTATCCTTACAAGTTTTTTTGTTTACTCCTTAGTTTGGCTCATATTTTGTTTTTGTATGTGTGTGTGTGTGTCAATTTGCTGAGTTCACATGCATTGTGCAAGAGTGGTTACATTCTCTTGTGGGTTCTAAAAACTTAAGAAAAATACCTCGTTACCACCAACGGATGGTTAACCAGTCTTATTTATTGTGAACTGTTAACAGGTCGTCTTAACTAATTCATTACTTTATATGTTATATTAAAGAAAAATCTGATTCAAACAATGTCCCTCAAAGAAATATAAAATCAGTGATGCATGTTCTTAAATTAAGACTTTGCACCTGCCCAGGTAAACCACATGAAGTGTCAAGCAATAGCTAATCCCTACATTCAAATATCCATACATTTGTACTTAGAGTCTTGAAATGAAATTTAGCATAGAAAATAAAATTTTATGGCATAACAAATGTGTAAAAAATATTTAAAATTATCCTAGAAAATGAATTAATCTCAAAGTTATTGTTTTTCTAAAATAACGTTTTTTGACTACAGAAAGCCAAAGATAGGATTCAGCCTTATAGGATTTTTCCTGGCCTTACAAATTACAGTGGTCAGTGTACTCAATCAAGGCATCAATGGAAATGTTTTAAAGTAAGTAGTCACACCAGAACCTTTCATGTGGTCAGTGTACTCAATCAGGGTATCGACGGAAATGTTTTAAAGTAAGTAGTCACACCAGAACCTTTGATGTGGTCAGTGTACTCAATCAGGGTATCGACGGAAATGTTTTAAAGTAAGTAGTCACACCAGAACCTTTCATGTGATCAGTGTACTCAATCAGGGTATCGACGGAAATGTTTAAAGTAAGTAGTCTCACCAGAACCTTTGATGTGGTCAGTGTACTCAATCAGGATATCGACGGAAATGTTTTAAAGTAAGTAGTCACACCAGAACCTTTCATGTGGTCAGTGTACTCAATCAGGGCATCAATGGAAATGTTTTAAAGTAAGTAAGAACCTTTCATGTGGTCAGTCAAGTTTGAAACCAACTTATGATATACTTTTGTGAACATGGGGGAGGGGGGTCATTCTTATAGTTTGTAGGCACTGAAGTGGGATCAGACCAGAGTCTGTGCACTGAGGTGGGATCAGACCAGAGTCTTTGCACGGAGGTGGGATCAGACCAGAGTGTGATTACCTCCCCTTGATGGTGGTTATGTTCCCAAATGAATACAACTTATCTCCTCTAGATGGTGGTTATGTTCCCAAATGAATACAACTTATCTCCTCTAGATGGTGGTTATGTTCCCAAATGAATACAACTTATCTCCTCTAGATGGTGGTTATGTTCCTCAAGTATTCACCTTCTCTCCCCTTGATGGTGGTTATGTTCCCCAAGTATATAAATTGTCTCCCCTTGATGGTGGTTATCTTTCCAGGCTCCGCCAGAACAACTACTGGTCGATGATCTACGTGAAGCCCTACAGCAGGATTGGGGTCTACTGTGTTGGCCTTGGTCTCGGCTACTTCCTCTTTGTGTGTGACAGGCAGATGAAGTTTAGAAAGGTTCGTTTCATATGAAAACATTTTTTTAAGGGATTTTTATAGAGTTTTTACTTTTAAATTATGATTTTTTTTTAAAAGCTTTTTCTGGCATCTAAAATTTTAATTGGTGCCAACCATTTCATGAGGACATGACCAAACTATTGGCCCAATAATACAAACCTTATTGTGGCATCATTTATGGCACAGATAGTCCAAAAGTCTCTCTCTAAAGTTGATCTATAAAATAATATTGTTGGCATCATTTATGGCAATGTGATAACAGCCTTCAAGATAGAAAAAAATGACATTGGTGAAGAAAATTAATGGTAACATTTTTTTTTGAAAGCCAAGACTTGCTCATGTAACAAGGAACTACAGATGTATTTCACAAATAGATGTTAACACTGTTTTTAGTTTCATGTAATTTGTTAAAATATAACAATTAAGATTTACCATAGCCGTTCACTATGGTGATCGAATATCCAACGACCTATAGAAAACAAACAAACATCATTAGTTTGAGAATGAATAATTCCACAGCCTATACTATATGGTGGATGGTTGGTAGCCTGCGCCGTGCTGTTCCTCCTGCCCTACATCACGTATGTGGAGAACAGAGAAGGGGGCAGGGCCTGGACGGGAGTGGAGACGGCCATGTACGAAGCCTTCTCTCGGCCAGCCTGGGCCCTGTCGTTGGCCTGGGTTATATTTGCCTGCAGCACTGGACAAGGCGGTAAGTGGACCGGCATCGGCTCTTTGTACAAGAAATAATCTTTTGTTTATCATTTAGGCTTCAGGTACTCCTGGTTGTTAAACAGATTTTCAATAAATTTTCTTTCGATTTTTTTTTAGTGATAGTTACTGTTAACCTTCCCTAGAATTTTGTTATTTGCATTATTTTGTCCTGTGGCAAAAGTAGTATTCATTTCAATGTAATTTTGTCTCCAGCTTTTGTAGGAAAGTTTTTGTCGTGGAATTTCTTCCTCCCACTGTGTCGCATCACCTACGGGGTATTCCTACTGCACCCAATCTTAATCCACGTGGTTATAGAGTCATCTCATCACAACTTCTACTTGAACCTCGGACAGCTGGTAAGACAGTAGCTTATAAGTAACACAACTGGTAAGACAGTAGCTTATAACTGAGACAACTGGTAAGACAGTAGATTATAACTAACACAACTGGTAAGACAGTATCTTATAACTGGGACAACTGGTAAGACAGTAGCTTATAACTGAGACAACTGGTAAGACAGTAGATTATAACTGGGACAACTGGTAAGACAGTAGATTATAACTGAGACAACTGGTAAGACAGTAGCTTATAACTAACACAACTGGTAAGACAGTATCTTATAACTGAGACAACTGGTAAGACAGTAGATAATAACTGAGACAACTGGTAAGACAGTAGATTATAACTGGGACAACTGGTAAGACAGTAGCTTATAACTGAGACAACTGGTAAGACAGTATCTTATAACTGGGACAACTGGTAAGACAGTAGCTTATAACTGGGACAACTGGTAAGACAGTAGCTTATAACTGAGACAACTGGTAAGACAGTATCTTATAACTGGGACAACTGGTAAGACAGTAGCTTATAACTGAGACAACTGGTAAGACAGTAGATTATAACTGGGACAACTGGTAAGACAGTAGATTATAACTGAGACAACTGGTAAGACAGTAGATTATAACTGGGACAACTGGTAAGACAGTAGCTTATAACTAACACAACTGGTAAGACAGTATCTTATAACTGAGACAACTGGTAAGACAGTATCTTATAACTGAGACAACTGGTAAGACAGTAGATTATAACTGGGACAACTGGTAAGACAGTATCTTATAACTGAGACAACTGGTAAGACAGTAGATTATAACTGAGACAACTGGTAAGACAGTAGATTATAACTGAGACAACTGGTAAGACAGTAGCTTATAACTGAGACAACTGGTAAGACAGTATCTTATAACTGAGACAACTGGTAAGACAGTATCTTATAACTAACACAACTGGTAAGACAGTAGATTATAACTGAGACAACTGGTAAGACAGTAGCTTATAACTGAGACAACTGGTAAGACAGTATCTTATAACTGAGACAACTGGTAAGACAGTATCTTATAACTAACACAACTGGTAAGACAGTATCTTATAACTGAGACAACTGGTAAGACAGTAGATTATAACTGAGACAACTGGTAAGACAGTAGCTTATAACTAACACAACTGGTAAGACAGTATCTTATAACTAACACAACTGGTAAGACAGTAGATTATAACTGGGACAACTGGTAAGACAGTAGATTATAACTAACACAACTGGTAAGACAGTAGCTTATAACTAACACAACTGGTAAGACAGTAGCTTATAACTGAGACAACTGGTAAGACAGTAGATTATAACTGAGACAACTGGTAAGACAGTATCTTATAACTAACACAACTGGTAAGACAGTAGCTTATAACTGAGACAACTGGTAAGACAGTAGATTATAACTGAGACAACTGGTAAGACAGTATCTTATAACTGGGACAACTGGTAAGACAGTAGATTATAACTGAGACAACTGGTAAGACAGTATCTTATAACTGGGACAACTGGTAAGACAGTAGATTATAACTGGGACAACTGGAAAGACAGTATCTTATAACTAACACAACTGGTAAGACAGTAGCTTATAACTGAGACAACTGGTAAGACAGTAGATTATAACTGAGACAACTGGTAAGACAGTATCTTATAACTAACACAACTGGTAAGACAGTAGATTATAACTGGGACAACTGGTAAGACAGTAGATTATAACTGGGACAACTGGTAAGACAGTAGCTTATAACTGGGACAACTGGTAAGACAGTAGATTATAACTGGGACAACTGGTAAGACAGTAGATTATAACTGAGACAACTGGTAAGACAGTATCTTATAACTGGGACAACTGGTAAGACAGTAGCTTCTAACTGGGACAACTGGTAAGACAGTATCTTATAACTGAGACAACTGGTAAGACAGTATCTTATAACTGGGACAACTGGTAAGACAGTATCTTATAACTGAGACAACTGATAAGACAGTAGCTTATAACTGGGACAACTGGTAAGACAGTAGCTTATAACTGGGACAACTGGTAAGACAGTAGCTTATAACTGGGACAACTGGTAAGACAGTAGATTATAACTAACACAACTGGTAAGACAGTAGCTTATAACTGGGACAACTGGTAAGACAGTAGCTTATAACTGGGACAACTGGTAAGACAGTAGCTTATAACTAACACAACTGGTAAGACAGTAGCTTATAACTGAGACAACTGGTAAGACAGTAGATTATAACTGAGACAACTGGTAAGACAGTATCTTATAACTAACACAACTGGTAAGACAGTAGATTATAACTGGGACAACTGGTAAGACAGTAGATTATAACTAACACAACTGGTAAGACAGTAGCTTATAACTAACACAACTGGTAAGACAGTAGCTTATAACTGAGACAACTGGTAAGACAGTAGCTTATAACTGAGACAACTGGTAAGACAGTAGATTATAACTGAGACAACTGGTAAGACATTATCTTATAACTAACACAACTGGTAAGACAGTAGATTATAACTGGGACAACTGGTAAGACAGTAGCTTATAACTAACACAACTGGTAAGACAGTAGCTTATAACTGAGACAACTGGTAAGACAGTAGATTATAACTGGGACAACTGGTAAGACAGTAGATTATAACTGAGACAACTGGTAAGACAGTATCTTATAACTGGGACAACTGGTAAGACAGTAGCTTCTAACTGGGACAACTGGTAAGACAGTATCTTATAACTGAGACAACTGGTAAGACAGTATCTTATAACTGGGACAACTGGTAAGACAGTATCTTATAACTGAGACAACTGGTAAGACAGTAGCTTATAACTGGGACAACTGGTGAGACAGTTGCTTATAACTGGGACAACTGGTAAGACAGTAGCTTATAACTGGGACAACTGGTAAGACAGTAGCTTATAACTGGGACAACTGGTAAGACAGTAGCTTATAACTGGGACAACTGGTAAGACAGTAGCTTATAACTGAGACAACTGGTAAGACAGTAGCTTATAACTA
Source organism: Ampullaceana balthica (assembly GCA_944989445.1). Classification (NCBI taxonomy): domain Eukaryota; kingdom Metazoa; phylum Mollusca; class Gastropoda; family Lymnaeidae; genus Ampullaceana; species Ampullaceana balthica. The sequence continues at coordinate 903 of CALYLW010003098.1, read as the reverse complement.
TGACAACTGGTAAGACAGTAGCTTATAACTGAGACAACTGGTAAGACAGTAGCTTATAACTGAGACAACTGGTAAGACAGTAGATTATAACTGGGACAACTGGTAAGACAGTAGCTTATAACTGAGACAACTGGTAAGACAGTAGCTTATAACTATGACAACTGGTAAGACAGTAGCTTATAACTGAGACAACTGGTAAGACAGTAGATTATAACTAACACAACTGGTAAGACAGTATCTTATAACTGAGACAACTGGTAAGACAGTAGCTTATAACTGGGACAACTGGTGAGACAGTAGCTTATAACTGGGACAACTGGTAAGACAGTAGCTTATAACTGGGACAACTGGTAAGACAGTAGCTTATAACTAACACAACTGGTAAGACAGTATCTTATAACTGAGACAACTGGTAAGACAGTAGATTATAACTAACACAACTGGTAAGACAGTGTCTTATAACTGGGACAACTGGTAAGACAGTAGATTATAACTAACACAACTGGTAAGACAGTATCTTATAACTGAGACAACTGGTAAGACAGTAGCTTATAACTGGGACAACTGGTGAGACAGTAGCTTATAACTGGGACAACTGGTAAGACAGTAGCTTATAACTGGGACAACTGGTAAGACAGTAGCTTATAACTGGGACAACTGGTAAGACAGTAGCTTATAACTGGGACAACTGGTAAGACAGTAGCTTATAACTGAGACAACTGGTAAGACAGTAGCTTATAACTTTATAACTATGACAACTGGTAAGACAGTAGCTTATAACTGAGACAACTGGTAAGACAGTAGCTTATAACTGAGACAACTGGTAAGACAGTAGCTTATAACTGAGACAACTGGTAAGACAGTAGCTTATAACTGAGACAACTGGTAAGACAGTAGCTTATA
>CALYLW010003097.1:0-17426 GCA_944989445.1 Ampullaceana balthica | reverse complement strand
CGAGTATTAAATGCCATGACCAGGACCATATATAACCCCTAGTTTGAAATATTAGAAGACTTGATTAACCTTGAACTATCGTGTTTCAAAAATGTAAATGTATAAACATTTTAATCTAAATAGGTAAAATAATTACGTTCCTCCCCTTGCTTTGATTTTATATACTAACACAAGTTTTCTGGTGCGTATATTCTATCTCCTTTTACGGAAATTTATTTATTGCGCAAGTAAAAAAATATAGGTGTGAATTTTTCACTTGGGTTATTTATAAATTGTTTAACATGAATGTTGTTATTTCTTAAATTATTTAACATGAATGTTGTTATTTTTAGTCAATCTTGCAACACAGCATATTAATTGATTTCTTATGGGTTAGCATGCTGTGTTAAATTTGGGCAATACTAATTAACCAAACTAATGTGTAGGAGAAAATTTCACTTAAAATAAGCTTTTTTAAAGGTATTATGATAGCGAGAGCCAGGCAACAAGGGTGACCAAAACGTACTGTTGTTATTAAATGTATTTAAGATGAATACAGGGAATCCTCGAGTTACGACATTTGGTTTTTTTTGTTCTTAAGAAACGTCGTAACCCGAATTTTAGTGTAAGCCGGAACTACATCTATTTATATATATATATATATATATATATGTATATATATATATATATATATATATATATATATATATATATATATATATAGAGAGAGAGAGAGAGAGAGAGAGAGAGAGAGAGAGAGAGAGACCCAAGCCCCGAGGAAATGGACATTAAGAGTTCAGTGCCTTATAGTAATTTAGTAAAGGCTCTTAAGATTTTATATACCAAGTTTGGTCAAAATTCAGTTATTTTCTCATTATCTAACACTTAAACTAATTTTATATAGCTAATATAGGGAAAAATACATTAAATGGGGCCCCCTACAAGATGTACATTTTGAAAACCTATTCATTTAAATTCAGTTTCATCATGGATATATTTCTCAAGATTGTTAAAAACTGAGTGGGAAATAATATCTTAGAGTATACAAGAAAAGACATTTTGGGCCCCCGGCCCATTTGATGTAAGATGTAAATTTCTACATGCTGTTCATTTTAATTCAGTTTCATCATGGATATATTTCTCAAGATCGTTAAAAGTAGAATGGCAAATAATATCTCAAACATATTCGAAAAAAAAGACATTTGAGTCCCCCGGCCCTGAACAATTGGACATTAGAAGTGCATTGTCCTTTATAATTTTAATATTGGCTACCAAGATTTATATCCAAAGTTTGGTTAAGATCCATTTTATTTACTCAGTAGCTAACGCATAAACTAATTTTCATATAGCTCATATAAGCAAAAAATGACATTAAGGGCCCCAGGGCCCAATTAGTGCAAGATGTCAAGTTCAAAACACCTGTTTATTTCAATCGATTTCATAGTGGCTATATTTATCTATATTTCTCAAGATCTTTAATAATTGAATGGGTAATAAAATCTTAAACGTTTATGAAAAAAAGACATTTTGGGCCCACAGCCCCGAAGAAATGGACATTAGGAAATTAGTGCCCTATAGTATTTCAATATTGGACACCAAGTTGTTATTTACAAAGTTTGGTTAAGATCCATCAATTTACCTAATAGCTAAAGCGTAAACTAATTTTTATATAGATCATATAAGAAAAATATCATATTATGGGTCACCGGCGCCCCATCAGTGTTAAATTTTGGAAATAAAAGTTGCCAATGACCATCCGAAGACTGTACTCGAAAGTCTCCAAAAGTCTCATAGCGATCGGATGAATGGTTTAGTCAGCTATAAAGGACATGCATACATACTTTGATTTATATATATATATATATATATATATATATATATATATATATATATATATATATATATATATATATATATATATATATACATATATATATATATATATATATATATATATATATATATGTGTGTGTGTGTGTGTGTGTGTGTGTGTGTGTGTGTGTGTGTGTGTGTGTGTGTGTGTGTGTGTGTGTGCGTGTGTGTGCGTGTGTGTGTGTGAATATCTATACTCCAGATTCTCTACCAAATAGGCATTTTATTTTTTTAAATTAAATTAGGAATTTAATGGTGGATTGCAGCTCTTTATTTTCTCCAATTTTATTGGAATTTAAAAATCGTACAAAGAAAAAAGAAAAATGCGAGCGTTGTTATATACCTACTTAACAATACAAATAATATAATTTGCTCTTTGTTATAACTTTACTTGACACAATCTTTACGGTTCTATTAGAATACAAAGAGAAAAAACATTTTAAATTTCGTATTTAAACATGTTAAAACATGGAAAACAAAAATACGATACCACGGCTAGGACCATAAAGAGATTCAAAATAATCATTTTTAGATTGTAAGCTTTCATCTCATAGCAATTGATGTTTGTTAAGTGGATAAGTTACTTAGTTTCAACATTTCTTTTAATTTACTTTTGATTCTCTGCGGAATAATCATTTCAACTTGAAGTGTAAATAGTAAAATACAGAACCATATCAAAAGATATGAGAAGATGAAGCAACTAGTAACAAGTACTCTTTAAATCTTATGAATATACACATTAAAGAATGTAGCTTTTTTAATTTAGCATGAAGTATTCATGCAACTAGAAAATTATTTCTTACTCACACCATTCACACACGCTTTGTTACATACAAGTACTTAAAATATGATATACCTTGAATAATTATGGTTTTTTGAATTCATTTTAAAGTAACAAAAATTGTTTATCGTGTGTTGTATTATATACATCAAATTTATTGTAATCTTAAATAAAATGCACTCTTCAAACATGACAAGAATAATTAACATTTAGGTAAAAAGTTAACAAAATAAATAAAACATAAACAATTTATAAAAATAAATAAAACATAAACAATTTATAAAAATAAATAAAACATTGAAGTTCTTTCCATCGTCGTTCAAATATATTACAATCATGTAATTATTGTCTATTACAAGCTATATGGTGCGTATATTTAAACCTATTTTACGGGGATTTCACAATTGTTGATTAAAAAGATTATTTTAGGAGTTAATTCGTGATTTGGTTATTCTTTAAAAAATTTAACCTTAATGTATGTGTTTTTTTCTTTTTTTTTATACATGGAAAACAAATATACGATACCACGGCTAGGACCATAAAGAGATTCAAAATAATCATTTTTAGATTATAAGATACAAACCTAATACAAAAACAAGGTACTCAAACAAAAATATAATTTTAATTATTTTTTTTAAAATAATACGTGGCATCCTTCCGTCTCGATAGACGACTGCGCATCACCGTTGGGTTGGGTTGCATTTCCTCGTTTAGCTGAGCAGTCCTTTCTTTGGGTGACAGTTTATTTCCACAGCTTTTGCACACGATTTCTTTGCTTCCCAATGTTTTGGCCTTCCTCCTAGCTGTTCTGTCGGCAACCTCCTCCATCCTTCGCTCCTCGGCTACCATGATATGTCGTCTGCCTTACACTCCCAGTCACTTGTGCGTATTCTGGCTGCTTTAATGTCCCTTTCATGTTAAAGACATATTTAAATCGCAGACGTGGGCGACCTGTTTTCCTCTTTCCCGATGCCAGTTCTCCATATAGGAGGTCCTTTGGGATGCAACAAGGGCTCATTCTTTTGCATGTCCTAGCCATCCCAGGCGTCTCTCACTACGGATTGAGAACATGCTTTGGGTATTGACACGCATCAGGACCTCACTATTGGGCACTTCATCCTGCCATTTAATGCCAAGGATGCGACGTAGGCATCTCATGTGGAAGCTATTAAGCTTGCGCTCATAGGATGTATAAGTTGTCCATGTCTCAATACCGTGTAGCTTCGTGCTGATGACACAGGCTCGATAGACACACAGTTGGGTTTTCTCCGTTAGCTTGGTGTTTCTCCCGATCCTTTTATTTAGTTTAGCCATTGTGGTAGCTGCTTTGCCAATTCTACAGGTTATTTCGTCCTCAATGGACAGTCTATTGGACACTATGGACCCCAAGGGGATACAGCTGTCCACAACCTCTAAGTTCCTAATAATATACTTACATAGGCATAGGTCAGCCTCTTAAAATGGTACACATATTTTTGGAAATATCAGATTGTAAATTATGTTGTTGTTTTTTTTATATCTCAAATGGTATTCATTTGAGATGTGATAAGTTTGTTTTCATATGCATTTGACTTGTCACATGTCAATACTTACTTTTATATTCAAACTTAAATTTAGAATTTGTTAAGATTTATTTTAAAATCGGATATGCTTTCTTTGCAGGCAAGGGAAACAACTACTACTGAGCATCCAAACGATTCAGCAAATCATGTGAAGACTTCAATGATCCGTGCCATCGCGAGCTTTTGTAAAGCTACTCAACATTTTAACAGTGTTGACCATAACGGCATATCAGATATTGCAGTAACTGGTATTTTAAATGCAAGCAATACCCATGATAGAGTCCACATGGAAAATAGACTCATGAAAAGATTTGGTACGTTGGCTCCATATGGAATTAACCAAATTCATAATTTTACTTAGCTGCAGAATCTTGTTCCCGTTGTGGTTTTTACTGTAACTTTGGATACTTCCCCCTTTTTCCTATATCCTGTGTCCATGTTTGTTTTTGTTTTTCCTTTCTTTTTATTTAACATAAATATTTTAAAATACAATATGTTTTAATAATGTTATTATTACTTATGTAAGTATTGTAAGAATGTATTTTATGTTGTACTGATGAAGGCATTAGCCGAAACGTTTACTGTCGTATCAGTCTAAAAATAAAGCTCAAATTTATTGTTTTCATTGCACAATTTGTTTGTGTATTTTGTATTTTAACATTAAAGAAAAGTATTTTTTAAACAATGTTTTATGAAACACTTGTCTCGAAAAATTGTTGGGAGTATTGAGTTGTACTTTTAGCAAAAATACATGTTTTTATGAAGGAATTTGCCGTCTTGTCTTGAAACATGTTTCGGTATACGAGATGACCCCATAGTATTTTATAAACGAGGGCTTTTGTTCAGGGGTTAATGCACTCTCTATCATGACATGTGATAGGTACAGCAAATGAGAGATGTAGGCATACACACATTACTCAATACAGTGCTCCAAAGTTTTTCGACGGCCTCTACACTCCAAGATCAACTGTGGGATATCAGTTACGTCCTTTACACAACGATATCTGCATTTTAAAGAAATAATAAACGTAACATAAAAGCTAAATTATATTTCCTAATTCATACCCTATGTACCTATAGGAAATCAGAACTTACACCACAAATGGTACAGAAAGATTCCGCAAGGACTCTTAAATCTAAACTGCTTAAACTCTCAGTTAGTTACAGTTTAAATGGAAAAAAAATTCTGCCGTAACAGATCTTATCCCAGGGTCTATTATTGTTTAGGCATTTAAACATTTCAGGACTATTTGACGTAACGATGGCTTCCAATCTCGTTCAACAACAACAACAACAACAACAACGGGGGTGACACAAAACTCACGGACAACATCAAGCTATTACACTTACAATGAGACTAAGCCTTGCACAAGAAAACCTTTTGAACTCGTCCCTCGAATATGGAAACCAAAAAGAGTAACTTCCTAAGAGCAGTTTCAGTAAGAAAATGGATTCACTTGTATTTGTTGAAATTTTTGTCTAGTTTATGATTTATCAAAGATTCCAATCTTGGCTGTTTATCTGTCTTACCTAGACAGATACGCCTTCTATAAAGAGGATTATTGCGACCTACGCTCTGTTAAGAACGTGTTGCAGCGTTCACAGGCTCATCACAACTCTCTATCTTGTACAAGGCTGCGAAACATAAATACAAATTTGTATGAATATTAATAAAAATTAAAAGTTTCAAAACTTTGATCATAATTCATATACATGCTACTATCATATTAATTAGAAATATTTATATGTATGCAAAATAATGGTTTCAAAGAGAAATGATATGTGATGGGCGCCCCACGCTTTTATGTGCAGTGGATAGAGTCAGTCATTTCACCTGTTATCATAGAAAATTTTTATTTTCTTCTTTTCAGTGCACTTTCTATATGTAAATAAAAGCGCGTGCTTTAAATAAAAATTTTTAAAATATTTTATTACCGATACTTTCACCACATTTTGAAAGTGATTTTTAAAATGCAATCATTTAACAAACCTTGGCTACTTGTTCTCATGTAACTTTTGTAAACGCTGCCGGTAAAAGAATGTAATAATTTGTTTTTAAAATATTTCTGAAACTATGAGTAAGGAACTGTAAGTAACCACGCAACATATACTATAAACTATAAAAGTCCTTAAAATGCTTTTTAATTAATAGAAATTACAAAAGCTGTCTGACAGAGTTACTGCCATTATTTACTCAAAAACTTACACACACAAAACACCACACAAAAAAAATCAGAACTACAAGGCAACGACTGCAGTTTATTTTCCAAACACCATTGGCTACTATATCACTATATATTCTTAATTCAAAGAAATTAAATAATCGATTTTTGTTCAAGTAAACACTTTCTTTCTCAATTTGATAATTTAACGATGTCATTTCTATAATTTGCAAACTTTTTAAAAAAAATATTTAACAAAATTTTTATTTAATTTACAACGAAATATTGATGTCTTTTTTAAAGTCAATACTCTCCAACTTTTAAAGTATGGTTTCTAATTCCGTGCAACCATTTGTAAAACATGTAGTTCAGTTGAGCATGACGTGAGTCATGGTTGGCTACTTCGTGAATTATTTTCTTCCCGTTACAGACCATTAGATGACCACAACTTTTATTGGTTCGGTGTGCTTAAGCTACAAAACAAACAACGACAGAAGAAAAGTAACGATGTTCTATGCGGAGAACAAGCCATAAAAAACGTAACATTTTTCTCTATAAATAAAATTATGCTAAAACCAGCCTCGCGTTTGCCGTCTCATGTATCTTTATTGTGTAAGGTCCGTTTCTGATGAGGTAACGTTATTTTCCATATGTTGGACTTTTTTCACAACCTTTGCTGCACAAATAGAAATCGTTTAAGTCATTACCCCACAGGAGCTGCTGACAAACGTAAGGAGTGAATTACATATACCATAATATAATAAATGTGTGTAACATTCTCGTATTATTTGATCACTTTTCTTTTTCCATTCACATTTTTGTCATTGTTTTAATTAACTCTAGGCAATGAGCCACTCCTACAAATGTGTCTCTCGGAGGCAAGCACCCCCCACCCCCCCTTTGCCCTCAACTTGTTACGCCACAGGTTAAGCTTTATTGTTGAATTTCCAATGATCATACACACTTACATGTAGCACAAAAACAATTTATATTGAAAGACATAAGCGTTAATAAAACCCTAATGTATAATTTAATACAATTTAGGGACAGTTTTATTTTAACCGCAGAGCCTTTATTTGAAAACATACGTCCTGTTTATCTATTTTCTTCAGAGTTTGATATTCAAAGTTAGTCAACTCAATAAATTCTTTTTCTTTTGCAACAGACAATTGTTTATTTTTACTTTCTAAAATTTCTGAATAGATGCCTTAAAGTCTATGATTTTATGACAGAGAGAATCATTTGTGTTATATAAACTGAGGAAGTGATATAACAAAGGACCTCATAAAAAAAGTCTTGAATATTTGCAATTATCAGTGCAATCAGTGCAGTTCAGAAGCTGTTATGTGACAGGATCAACTTGAAAATATTGTTTTAAAAACAATAATTGAAAAGACAAACCATAGACAAATGTATTATTTTTGGTCGGTTTTGTTTTTAAATCTTTTATATTAACTCGTGGCGTCTGGTTGCTCGATTGCTTGCTTGACTAAAAAAAACTTTGGATCGATTTGTAGCCCACTTCCTCGTATGCTAGCGAGCTGAAATTTAGCTGGCAGACTATGGCAAACGATCAAAATGATCTATCAAAATGTCAGCTATTATTGACTATACTTTTTTCTAAATAAATCCCCGATCTGCAAATGTAAATGCTAGTAATTTCTAGTATGTCTCGCAATGCGCACTATGTGAAACATGTTTTTATAACCTTTTTCCCGTGAACAAATCGAGCTGAAATTTAGCAGGCAGACTATAAATCCTTTATATATTTGAGACTATAACTAAAATTTTGGAATTTTGGATTGTCGTGTGATGCGTATTATAATGAACATTCTTTTAGTTCTCTCTCGTGTATAAAGGATTTAGAGTCAAAAACTTGTTGTTTTTTTACGTTTTTTTAAATTTATGTTTGTGTAATTGTGGCCAAATCCACTTCCTGTCTTATTAATGCACACTTTTCCCAAGTGGATGGATAGTCATGTTGGAAATGTAACATTTCCTGTGTACACCGGGACAACGTGGCGAGTTAGAACTATATGAATATTTCCTGTGTACACCTTGACAATGTGGCGAGTTAGAACTATATGAACAATTCCTGTGTACACTTCGACAATATGGCGAGTTAGAACTATATGAATATTTCCTGTGTACACCTTGACAATGTGGCGAGTTAGAACTATATGAATATTTCCTGTGTACACTTGGACAATGTGGCTCCAATTCTGGAAACATTTGGTTAAAAAATTGTAGTCGTGCTAATTTCTATTGCAAGTAATTAAAAGTTTTGTTTAGTTATTAATGTTTTTGTTATTGATGTCTATTTATCACTTGTTTTTAATATGAAGCGTGTTGAGCCCAGCCCCCGTCTGTGTTACTGAAATATGTAAGTTCTCATATTATTATTGTTTAGATCATATTGCTAGTTTATAGGATTTAATTGTCATTTCCATTTTTTACAGATTTATTATAGGGCTGTTATCGATTAATTTAAATTTAATCGTTAACTTTTGAAAAATTATCGATTAATTAATCGATAATTTTTATTAAAGCCAAAAATAGAAATTTATGGCGTCATTAAACTCAACATTTCAAGGGGAGTAACAAAAACAGGTAATTCACAATTTTATTTATTTTATTGAGTTATTTCCCCTGTTTCCCTGCGCTAATGCCGTCAGCCATTTTTAGTTTAAGTCTGCCGGTCCACATAAATTAATAAAATAAATTGTAATATTACGCGGGAGATGTTTGTACGTAAAAAAAATATATAAATTATTATTAATTATTAATAATTAATTATTTATTAATAAAATTTATAAAATATATTATAAATATTTTCTATAATTTTAATCGAATTCTTATCGATTAAAATAATTTTAGCGATAAAAATTTTTAACGATTAATCGAGAGATTAATCGATAATTTCCGCAGCCCTAATTTATTTTTTATCACTTCAGAAACACGTATTTTTTCATGTTCATTTCTTCATTTTAGGTGAAAAAATCACCTCAAAGTGTATTTTTCTCATTCCAATTTTTAGATTTTAATTTTTTAAAATGAATAATATAAATTCTCGTTTATTTTTATAAAGACCAAATTCAATTTTAACTACTCGAGAACTGGACACAATTTTCAGCTGTTTACGTAACCACTTGTTTTTCTAATAATCTTTAACAAATATTTAAAGAGCAAATGTAAATCTTTATTTTTATATATGAACGGGATAAGTCGTTTTTTTTTGTTGTTTTTTTTTAAAATTGTTTTTCTTATAGGCAAATCTTACCGTTAACAATTTTAAATTTCGATGAGAGAAAAATGTAAGTGTTGGCACTTAAGTTTCAGTCAAAATAAAATTAACTTAAAACATTTTTCCTTACCACAATTGTTTATGTTCAAAAAATATATTTAAAATATCTTTACTTTGCGACGAAAATTCTATTTCTTTTCTCGCCGAATTTAAAAATTATTGATAGTAAACACAACAGTACCAATGCACTTTTAAATTAAAATCTATGATTTTTAAAAAAATAATTTTACATTGTATTTTTTTTTAGTCAAACTGCAATTTCCATGCGTTGTACATACAAAAATATGTTTTTTTTAAAATTTGTTTGTTGAGAGTTGAGATGTTTCATAAAGCTGCAGTGGCGTAGCTAAGGGGGGTGCAGGGGGGGACATATGTCCCCGGGCGCCACGTTATGGGGGCGCCAAAATGAGTATTAAAATTAATTATTTAAATTTATTTTGATGTAAACTAATAAATTTCAAATATGTTTGCAAGATTGAATTTTGGAGCTCCACAAATATCTCCTTTACAAACCAGTTGGCAGGCATGATTTTGGCGCCCTCATTGAGCATTAAGGGGCGCCATGTGGATTTTCAAACTAAAAAAAAGTAACCATTAAAGAATCATCTTTAGGTTTTGTTCAGATACATTCCAAAGACGCAGCAAGCATTGAAAGGGTTATCGTAGAGAAACTGGAATATGATAACATACTTCTAGCCGACTGTCGGTCACAATAACAAACAATGCTGATGTAATGACTGGGCATATATCCGGCCTTCAATAGCGAATATGTGCCAGAAATCACAGAGCATTGTTTGCAAACTGAGACAACCACAGCTTAAACTCAGCTAAACATAGGGTTACCAGACGTCCGGCAGAAGGAGGACATAGTCCTCCTTTTTAGCTCAATGTTTTCCGTCCGGCAGGCAAAGCTAAAATCGTTTAAAATGTCCGGCTTTCTTACACTTTATATTATAATTTTTATGTATCGTTGTTACAACTATTACATCGTATGTTTATTTTAAATAAAAAAGATTATGGCTAATTTTAAAACTTAGAAATCTAGACAAGGACGAAAAATCTAGTTCTAGCTTAAAATATATCGCAGTCATTGCAATGAAATGGAAGAAACTCCAGTATTGGTGGTTATGAGCCGTCTTCACACAACCTTGTAAGTTTTGAAAAATAGATTGGAGGAGACATTTATTTCTGAAAGTCAAGGAGATGTTGAGAAGACTTAAGGAAAGTGGTCAAGAAGAAGAGTTTGGCAGATGTATGAAGCCTGCATTAGTTACTTAGAAAAGTGGTTGAAAACTTTTGATGAATTTCAATGCTTTAATTGGATGCACTTAGATAATATCATAGAATGTAAATTTGATGACCTTTTGGCGTGTATATTGTATTTGAACGAGAAGGGTATTGTAGATGATTTGCAATTGTTTGACCAATACAGCAATCTTAAATCATTTGTACAAGACAAAAATGAACAGTTTTTTAAGACTCTTGCATGGACAGTGGCAGCTATTACAATAAAATTGTACTGACTTTAAGTTTAATCCTGGACGACTCAAATGAAATATTTAAAATGTCCTCCTATATTGTCTTATTATGCCCTCCTTTGGTCTCCACGTATCTGGCAACCCTAGCTAAACAGGATCCTGTTGTTATCACGTTTTTTGGAACAGGTGAAAGTATATATTTGTTTTTCTATCGTTCAACAACTCCTTGGGAATAATTAAAAAGAATTGTGCCAATCATAGTGAAGAGGGAGTCTAAAACAAGCTGGAGTACACGGCCAGAAGCTGTTAAAGCTATTTATGAAGGACTATATGAACTAGTAGGGCAGTTGGAAAAATTATTAGAAGATGCAACTATGACGCCTGACAACAGAAGTGATGCAGAAACTTTACTGGCAGGTATATTAAACTTAAACTTCCTAGTTCTGATACATTTCTGGAACATCATAATCATACTTAGGGAAAATTGATTGTTTGCAGGATCCTACTATGAATTTCAAGGAGGCAGCATCTGATATTTAATCGCTGGTGCAAGAACTTGTCAACAGTCGTGATTATTTTAGCCTAGTTGCGATAGACAATGGAAAAACAAGATGCACAACTTGGGGAATCGAGGTTGACAGAAGGATTACACGACATCGGGGGATGCCTGGAGAATTAGCAAGAGATACAGGACTTTCGGCAGAAGAAGAAATTGCACGTGTTATGAACTGCGTAATTGATAGACTCCAACACGAGATATCAATATGGTTTTTGTCTAAAAATCTTAAACACCAAATTTTGATTTTTAATAAATGTCAAAACTCTTCTCGCTGAGACAAATGTCGATATAACACTTCGTCAAAATTGCTTAGATTTTGGAAATTTCTACGACGCTGGCGTCAATGGTCACAATTGTGCACAGAAATCGGAGACTACAAAATACTGTTCAGTTCCCGGACTGAAGTTCTACCGGAATCTTATTTGGAGCTTCTTGATTTTATTGTTTCATATGGAAATGACGTATTTCCAAATCTGTGCATTCCACTGCAAATCTATCTATATAATTCTCTTCGTGGTCGGACCCTGCGAGGCAACAAGAAGCTGCATGTGCAACAGATAATAATTTTAGAAAGCAGCGCACCAAATTACTGCACCAATGCATCAAAAGGTGTGCAAATTAAATATGCGCTGTAAAAAAATTATATGACGTCATTGTTTTCGCTGATATTTTAATTTTGGAAAAGGGAACAATGTAAAAAGGTATAAAATACTTTGTGTGCATTTCAGAAAGTTTAATATTTCGTATTGATCAAACAAGGACAAGCTAGTTGGGCTTTTGAAAAAGGTCGGCGCCGTAGGCGCCCTAAAAAAGTGCATTAAAGGGGTAAAAGAACTCTCCATGAGCAAGTCTGCGGCGTGTGCTACGCCGCGGGGCGTCGAGCACTTCTAACAATTGCTGTTTCAATTTCAAATTATGAGCGGTCCTTCAGCAAACTGAAGCTTATTTTGTCTTATTTACATGCTTCAATGGGACAAGATCGTCTTTGTGATCTTGCACTCCTAAGCATCGAACGAGAAACACTTGAGAATATTAATTTTGACAATGTGATTGACGAGTTTGCGACTGTCAAACTCAAGGAGATCAATTTGTTGTAGACTATGTCTATTCCAGTCATGTATAATTAGTAGAGTCTATATTTTTCTTCAAATAAATTGTTTACAATCGCAAAGAGAATTATTATTCTGTATTCTACTTCATTAAAATACCAGATGCTTCGAAAATGAACCGTACAATTTCAAAAAATTTCTTGGGGGCTCAGTGAGCCCCCAAAATCTGTCGGTCGAGATGGGGCGCAGAATTTGCGTCATGTCCCCGGGCGCAGATGACCCTAGCTACGCCACTGATAAAGCTGTCAATCTTACGGCCTGTCATTGCTCCTGCCCGTGTTTTAGCTAAATAACATACACTATGAGAATCTGTCACCTGTCCTTAAAAGTCAACTTACATCTCATACAATAATACACATACAACATTTTGTTATTTATTTCATTAAGATTTATTCATCTCATTGAAATGCCCAACTTGGCTGGTACGTCTCAATAGTAGTTGTTGCCTTTGCTGTAAGGGGTACGACAAATATTATATTAGACATAAATTTGAACCGAATGAATTTCTTTATCGTTAAAATTTGATTGCAAAAATCAACATTTTGTTTCCGAGAGTATTATTTTTATAAGTCATTTATATTTCGTGATTAAATAAGTTTTAAAAAATTTTTACTAACAGAACTTAACAAATGTATATTTCATCTCTATTAGCCACTTCGTGGAATCTAATGAATAATATGCAAAAAAACTCAATAGACATTAAGTAGTTTTTATTAAGGAATAATCATGGAAGTAAAAGGTCCCAAAATAAACTTTACTATATGACCCGAAAGGCTAGCAAAAGTATCAAGTGTAACATACAAAAAATCCCCCAAGTGTCATAACAGCAACACCTCAAAATAAAAAGAAATTAATTTTAAAAAAATAAAAATAATATTTAAAAAATAACAATGACATGGTATTAAAATCGTGCACCTAACAAATATACGAAACGTTCTTTACATACCATAACCTCCAACTGGGATGACAACAGCTTTGCCGACACCACCTCCATAACCATAACCACCTCCATAACCACCTCCATAACCATAACCACCACCGAGACCCCAGCCTCCTCCGAGTCCACCGAAGCCTCCACCGAGTCCACCGTAGCCTCCTCCGTATCCACCGCGACCGCCAAGGCTGAGCCCGATCAGGCCGATTCCACCGTATCCACCGCCATAGCCTCCACCGTATCCACCGCCATAGCCTCCGCCGTATCCACCATATCCACCGCCATATCCGAATCCACCAAATCCGGTGGCGCTAGCGAGAGCGACCAGGCAAAGAATGGCGAGTACTGATTTGTACATTGTCTGTGAAAGTAAATGAAAAGTTTACATACCTGTTAATATTTAACTCCTATAATCGTCAAAGAAAACGTTTAATTATTTGTTTTGCTTTATATCCATACTGAAGCCCGCGCCATCCCATAATATTATATTTTTTGTCTTTAATTCTTCTCTGCGATTAGATAATAAATCTATTCATCATGAATTTTTAAAATAATATTCAATAAACAAAGTTAAGACGCTTTTTTTTTACATTTTTCAGTAATGGAATTTTAAAATGCTAAGCGCTTTTCATCTTAAATAAGACATTTTGCATTAAGTAACATTGAATAACTTATGTTTCTTTAATTCGACAATCAATTATCAGATTTAATTCTACTTTAGCGGATGCTAAATTGCTGAACATGAATGATTGTTTGAAATTAAAGTCAGTATAGAAAGTTTGTTAACGTTATGACATTGGTATTTCCTGTGTTCACTTACCGAGTTTTTTAGGACTACTACAAAGTGGTCGGGACAGCAGACTGGAGTTGTTGTGAGTGGACACAGTCGTGTGAAGACTTTTATACACGTCGGGACGTTCACGCGAGGTGGTGGGTCGGGAGACTGACGTGTACTTAATCTCACCGCCCCGAGCTGACCCAGGGGTAATTAATGTATGAAACTGTTAAGCGGACCCAGCGGTGAGTGAGACAGGTGA
Organism: Ampullaceana balthica; assembly: GCA_944989445.1. NCBI lineage: Eukaryota > Metazoa > Mollusca > Gastropoda > Lymnaeidae > Ampullaceana > Ampullaceana balthica. The sequence continues at coordinate 2,649 of CALYLW010003097.1, read as the reverse complement.
TAGATGTAACAGAGATCAACAGCTTGTGGTGTATTATCTCATCAACTCAGAGGATGTTTTAGCATGAGATTTGGCGTGACAAGATCACTACACAAACTGTTAGACTTCACTTTACTTTTCGTACACACTTTTTCATCGGGTTCCTTCGTCATCTAATTTCAGAGGATTTTTTGAACCGCTGTTCGACCCACTTTGCACCCACGTCCCATGAAAATAAAACGTTTTCAAATACTTCAGGTCGCCATTTATTTGCCTTTACTTTTTTTTAATGGCATGCTCATAAGCTATATATTCTGTCGTCAATTTTCTAATGAGACTAAAATAAAATGTTTTGATGTTAGTTGAATAAAAAATATAATTTAAAGTGACGTTAGTTTAATATAAAAATAAAAACAACCCGTAAAAAACCAAGTTTTTGACTATAAATCCTTTACGTATGAGACGTAACTAAAAGAATGTTCATTATAACACGCAGCGCAAGACCATCCAAAAATACAAAATTGCAGTTGTGTCGTAAAACGTGTTTAATATAATGCGCACCGATCAGGAATAGGTTTATAAAAAGTGTTGTCAGTAAAATACGCACCTTATTGCGCGACAGAAAGGTTGTTCAATATAATACGCACCGCGACGCTCTATCTCAAAAAATAGCATGATACATAGGAATAAATAAAATAATCTAAAAAATCAATAATTTAATTACGGTACATGCGATCGATCTGAAATTTTGATACATTGTTTTTATCATCGGTACGAAACTGCCTGCAAAATTTCAGCTCGCTATCTTGCGAGCAAGTGGGTTAAAAATCGATCAAAAGTTTTGGCGACAACAAGCAAGCAAGCAAGCAAGGTCGTCGGTCGGCCGCAGACACCACGAGTTAATATAAAGAATTTAAAATAAGAAAACCCCGTAAAAAACCAAGTTTTTGACTATAAATCCTTTATGTACGAGAAGTAATTAAAAGAATGTTCATTATAATACGCAGCGCCAGACCATACAGAAATACAAAATTGCAGTTGTGTCGTAAAACATGTTTAATATAATGCGCACCGATCAGGAATATGTTTATAAAAAGAGCTGTCAATAAAATACGCACCTTATTGCGCGACAGAAAGGTTGTTCAATATAATACGCACCGCGACGCTCTATCTCAAAAAATAGCATGATACATAGGAATAAATAAAATAATCTAAAAAATCAATAATTTAATTACGGTACATGCGATCGATCTGAAATTTTGATACATTGTTTTTATCATCGGTACGAAACTGCCTGCAAAATTTCAGCTCGCTATCTTGCGAGCAAGTGGGTTAAAAATCGATCAAAAGTTTTGGCGACAAGCAAGCAAGCAAGCAAGGTCCGCCGCAGACACCACGAGTTAATATAAAGGATTTAAAAACAAAAATGTTTGATGTAATTTAAAATTTAAAAAGTTTTGGTGTTGGTTTATAATTTAAAAAAAAACACTTTTGATGTTAGAGTAATAAAAACAAATGGATCCCTATTACTTTGGAATCCATTGTCAGATACATTAAAGAATTCTGAAGCTATTCGTGTTTTAAAAGTTGACTGAAAACTCATTAAATCGCTCTACACTGGTGATACTTTTGTTGGTTTTTTAAAAATAATTTTGGCATCAATTTTTTTTTCTCTTTAAGGTTTTGTGTAAATCAATAAAATAAAAAACAATAGATTTAATTCAACAATTCTAAAGTTATCGTAGAAATGTGCCTTTTGTTGTATGAAAGTTGTGCTTCCTTAAAGTCCGCATGACCCAGACCAGAGGTCAGAGTTTGACGCATGTGTCATGGACATGATGACCTGAAAGTGAGATTAGCAGCTCAAGGGAAGAAACACACAAGGGGCGGAGAGACGTTCTTTTTTTTCTTCCATTCCCGGGATTATTCACCTAATTGAGTTAAGACAACTTCAAGCACATGAGCTGTTAATTTCTACAGACCCTTCATACGATTAATGTCATGCCCCACAACACCCCTACCCATGCATGTCTTTAACTTCCCGGTCCGCAGGAGGTCTGGCCTGTATATATAATAAGGTCTCTTGACAGGTCCAGTGTATTCACAAGTCTCCAGTCTACCGTCCGGATACTTGTCTCTACAAATCGGTGAGTGGACACATGAGTGTTCCTATGTTCCTAGTCGGGTTGTACTGGCTTAACTTTAAATACTGACTGGAAGACGAGAACTTTTCAACTCAAAAACAATTGTTTTGAAAGCTTAACTTTTCACTGTTATGTTATTGATATGATTTATAGAGTAACTGTAATCCCCTTTAGAATTATATAAATAAATAGTGGAACCAGTTGTGTAAATGTTCTAAGTCAAGTAACGACACCATTTTTAAAAAACTTACAAGGAATGAGATTCTTAAGAATTTTGATGCAGGATGCGATGTGTGGGGGAGTCTGATTATTCATATCTCTAAGTCTTATCAGCACTAAACATTATGTGAAAATTTTGAGACAAAATACATGTTTGATTCACCCTAAAATGTTAATATAGTAAACATTAAAGACTTGTTTAATCTTCTATTTCCCCTAAATGGCTTAATCTTACAGTTACAGCCTGACTACGCTAAGACAAACTTCTCGTTTAAACTAGACTTTTCATTTCATCATCCCCCCCCCC
>CALYLW010003096.1:0-17462 GCA_944989445.1 Ampullaceana balthica | reverse complement strand
CATACATACATACATACATACATACATACATACATACATACATACATACATACATACATACATACATACATACATACATACATACATACATACATACATACATACATACATACATACATACATACATACATACATACATACATACATACATACATACATACATACATACATACATACATACATACATACATACATACATACATACATACATACATACATACATACATACATACATACATACATACATACATACATACATACATACATACATACATACATACATACATACATACATACATACATACATACATACATACATACATACATACATACATACATACATACATACATACATACATACATACATACATACATACATACATACATACATACATACATACATACATACATACATACATACATACATACATACATACATACATACATACATACATACATACATACATACATACATACATACATACATACATACATACATACATACATACATACATACATACATACATACATACATACATACATACATACATACATACATACATACATACATACATACATACATACATACATACATACATACATACATACATACATACATACATACATACATACATACATACATACATACATACATACATACATACATACATACATACATACATACATACATACATACATACATACATACATACATACATACATACATACATACATACATACATACATACATACATACATACATACATACATACATACATACATACATACATACATACATACATACATACATACATACATACATACATACATACATACATACATACATACATACATACATACATACATACATACATACATACATACATACATACATACATACATACATACATACATACATACATACATACATACATACATACATACATACATACATACATACATACATACATACATACATACATACATACATACATACATACATACATACATACATACATACATACATACATACATACATACATACATACATACATACATACATACATACATACATACATACATACATACATACATACATACATACATACATACATACATACATACATACATACATACATACATACATACATACATACATACATACATACATACATACATACATACATACATACATACATACATACATACATACATACATACATACATACATACATACATACATACATACATACATACATACATACATACATACATACATACATACATACATACATACATACATACATACATACATACATACATACATACATACATACATACATACATACATACATACATACATACATACATACATACATACATACATACATACATACATACATACATACATACATACATACATACATACATACATACATACATACATACATACATACATACATACATACATACATACATACATACATACATACATACATACATACATACATACATACATACATACATACATACATACATACATACATACATACATACATACATACATACATACATACATACATACATACATACATACATACATACATACATACATACATACATACATACATACATACATACATACATACATACATACATACATACATACATACATACATACATACATACATACATACATACATACATACATACATACATACATACATACATACATACATACATACATACATACATACATACATACATACATACATACATACATACATACATACATACATACATACATACATACATACATACATACATACATACATACATACATACATACATACATACATACATACATACATACATACATACATACATACATACATACATACATACATACATACATACATACATACATACATACATACATACATACATACATACATACATACATACATACATACATACATACATACATACATACATACATACATACATACATACATACATACATACATACATACATACATACATACATACATACATACATACATACATACATACATACATACATACATACATACATACATACATACATACATACATACATACATACATACATACATACATACATACATACATACATACATACATACATACATACATACATACATACATACATACATACATACATACATACATACATACATACATACATACATACATACATACATACATACATACATACATACATACATACATACATACATACATACATACATACATACATACATACATACATACATACATACATACATACATACATACATACATACATACATACATACATACATACATACATACATACATACATACATACATACATACATACATACATACATACATACATACATACATACATACATACATACATACATACATACATACATACATACATACATACATACATACATACATACATACATACATACATACATACATACATACATACATACATACATACATACATACATACATACATACATACATACATACATACATACATACATACATACATACATACATACATACATACATACATACATACATACATACATACATACATACATACATACATACATACATACATACATACATACATACATACATACATACATACATACATACATACATACATACATACATACATACATACATACATACATACATACATACATACATACATACATACATACATACATACATACATACATACATACATACATACATACATACATACATACATACATACATACATACATACATACATACATACATACATACATACATACATACATACATACATACATACATACATACATACATACATACATACATACATACATACATACATACATACATACATACATACATACATACATACATACATACATACATACATACATACATACATACATACATACATACATACATACATACATACATACATACATACATACATACATACATACATACATACATACATACATACATACATACATACATACATACATACATACATACATACATACATACATACATACATACATACATACATACATACATACATACATACATACATACATACATACATACATACATACATACATACATACATACATACATACATACATACATACATACATACATACATACATACATACATACATACATACATACATACATACATACATACATACATACATACATACATACATACATACATACATACATACATACATACATACATACATACATACATACATACATACATACATACATACATACATACATACATACATACATACATACATACATACATACATACATCAACATACATACATACATACATACATACATACATACATACATACATACATACATACATACATACATACATACATACATACATACATACATACATACATACATACATACATACATACATACATACATACATACATACATACATACATACATACATACATACATACATACATACATACATACATACATACATACATACATACATACATACATACATACATACATACATACATACATACATACATACATACATACATACATACATACATACATACATACATACATACATACATACATACATACATACATACATACATACATACATACATACATACATACATACATACATACATACATACATACATACATACATACATACATACATACATACATACATACATACATACATACATACATACATACATACATACATACATACATACATACATACATACATACATACATACATACATACATACATACATACATACATACATACATACATACATACATACATACATACATACATACATACATACATACATACATACATACATACATACATACATACATACATACATACATACATACATACATACATACATACATACATACATACATACATACATACATACATACATACATACATACATACATACATACATACATACACATACATACATACATACATACATACATACATACATACATACATACATACATACATACATACATACATACATACATACATACATACATACATACATACATACATACATACATACATACATACATACATACATACATACATACATACATACATACATACATACATACATACATACATACATACATACATACATACATACATACATACATACATACATACATACATACATACATACATACATACATACATACATACATACATACATACATACATACATACATACATACATACATACATACATACATACATACATACATACATACATACATACATACATACATACATACATACATACATACATACATACATACATACATACATACATACATACATACATACATACATACATACATACATACATACATACATACATACATACATACATACATACATACATACATACATACATACATACATACATACATACATACATACATACATACATACATACATACATACATACATACATACATACATACATACATACATACATACATACATACATACATACATACATACATACATACATACATACATACATACATACATACATACATACATACATACATACATACATACATACATACATACATACATACATACATACATACATACATACATACATACATACATACATACATACATACATACATACATACATACATACATACATACATACATACATACATACATACATACATACATACATACATACATACATACATACATACATACATACATACATACATACATACATACATACATACATACATACATACATACATACATACATACATACATACATACATACATACATACATACATACATACATACATACATACATACATACATACATACATACATACATACATACATACATACATACATACATACATACATACATACATACATACATACATACATACATACATACATACATACATACATACATACATACATACATACATACATACATACATACATACATACATACATACATACATACATACATACATACATACATACATACATACATACATACATACATACATACATACATACATACATACATACATACATACATACATACATACATACATACATACATACATACATACATACATACATACATACATACATACATACATACATACATACATACATACATACATACATACATACATACATACATACATACATACATACATACACATACATACATACATACATACATACATACATACATACATACATACATACATACATACATACATACATACATACATACATACATACATACATACATACATACATACATACATACATACATACATACATACATACATACATACATACATACATACATACATACATACATACATACATACATACATACATACATACATACATACATACATACATACATACATACATACATACATACATACATACATACATACATACATACATACATACATACATACATACATACATACATACATACATACATACATACATACATACATACATACATACATACATACATACATACATACATACATACATACATACATACATACATACATACATACATACATACATACATACATACATACATACATACATACATACATACATACATACATACATACATACATACATACATACATACATACATACATACATACATACATACATACATACATACATACATACATACATACATACATACATACATACATACATACATACATACATACATACATACATACATACATACATACATACATACATACATACATACATACATACATACATACATACATACATACATACATACATACATACATACATACATACATACATACATACATACATACATACATACATACATACATACATACATACATACATACATACATACATACATACATACATACATACATACATACATACATACATACATACATACATACATACATACATACATACATACATACATACATACATACATACATACATACATACATACATACATACATACATACATACATACATACATACATACATACATACATACATACATACATACATACATACATACATACATACATACATACATACATACATACATACATACATACATACATACATACATACATACATACATACATACATACATACATACATACATACATACATACATACATACATACATACATACATACATACATACATACATACATACATACATACATACATACATACATACATACATACATACATACATACATACATACATACATACATACATACATACATACATACATACATACATACATACATACATACATACATACATACATACATACATACATACATACATACATACATACATACATACATACATACATACATACATACATACATACATACATACATACATACATACATACATACATACATACATACATACATACATACATACATACATACATACATACATACATACATACATACATACATACATACATACATACATACATACATACATACATACATACATACATACATACATACATACATACATACATACATACATACATACATACATACATACATACATACATACATACATACATACATACATACATACATACATACATACATACATACATACATACATACATACATACATACATACATACATACATACATACATACATACATACATACATACATACATACATACATACATACATACATACATACATACATACATACATACATACATACATACATACATACATACATACATACATACATACATACATACATACATACATACATACATACATACATACATACATACATACATACATACATACATACATACATACATACATACATACATACATACATACATACATACATACATACATACATACATACATACATACATACATACATACATACATACATACATACATACATACATACATACATACATACATACATACATACATACATACATACATACATACATACATACATACATACATACATACATACATACAACATACATACATACATACATACATACATACATACATACATACATACATACATACATACATACATACATACATACATACATACATACATACATACATACATACATACATACATACATACATACATACATACATACATACATACATACATACATACATACATACATACATACATACATACATACATACATACATACATACATACATACATACATACATACATACATACATACATACATACATACATACATACATACATACATACATACATACATACATACATACATACATACATACATACATACATACATACATACATACATACATACATACATACATACATACATACATACATACATACAACATACATACATACATACATACATACATACATACATACATACATACATACATACATACATACATACATACATACATACATACATACATACATACATACATACATACATACATACATACATACATACATACATACATACATACATACATACATACATACATACATACATACATACATACATACATACATACATACATACATACATACATACATACATACATACATACATACATACATACATACATACATACATACATACATACATACATACATACATACATACATACATACATACATACATACATACATACATACATACATACATACATACATACATACATACATACATACATACATACATACATACATACATACATACATACATACATACATACATACATACATACATACATACATACATACATACATACATACATACATACATACATACATACATACATACATACATACATACATACATACATACATACATACATACCGGACGTAACAGTGACAAGATTTCGAAGTTAATATAAGGGAGTTAAAAATGTCAATGTTTGTTAGGTTGGAGACTTACTTACCTCAGGTGCTTAAAAAGTATAATTGATTTCTTTTCTAGAACGATTGCTCCATAAACTGCAACAAAGGAATAGATGGATTGAAAAAAAATTATTTACTTTTAAAGTTGAAAATGGGTTATATATTAAGGGTTATATATTAAGGGTTATATATTAAGGGTTATATATTAAGGGTTATATATTAAGGGTTATATATTAAGGGTTATATATTAAGGGTTATATATTAAGGGTTATATATTAAGGGTTATAAATTAAGGGTTATATATTAAGGGTTATATATTAAGGGTTATATATATGCACGGTCGTAAGAGGATAGCTGATAAGTGGAACAGTTATTTTTATATTTAGTGGCAACTTTTATTTTGTTGACCTTTTGAAATGTACTTTTCATTTGTGGGGGCAGGAGTCAATAAAATCGTTCAACCCTGGGTGGCATAAACACTATAGCTTAGCAACTGTATGTTATACATTTTGCATAAGGGGGCGTCCATAAATGACGTCACGCAATTTTTGCAGATTTTTGACCCCCTCCCCCCCTCGTCACACGACGTCACAAAAACTTAGACCCCCCCTCTAAAAATACGTCACAAATCTTTGACCCCCCCCCAAAAAAAAACAACAACAAAAAAAGAACAACAACAAAACAACAACAAAAAAAAATTAAAAAAAAATTTAAAAAAAACAACTTTATTTACTATTTGAAAATAAGTATATTTCAAATCACTTTTATTGTCATTTAAGTATTTATTATTTATTTAGTGAAGATCTAAATTGTAATATCGTAACCCGCGTGAATCATTTTTAAAAGCGTTTAACCGGCCTTCAGAAAACGAACTGTGTTAACATCCTTAGCTTATATTTTATTTTAATGAATATAAATTAAATATTGACTATTGATCATCACATTTAACGTCTTTGTTTAGAAAAAATAATATTTAAAAATAACACTTTTAAAATGTATTATTTTTAAAATCCTCAATTGAATGACGTAAGAAAGAGGTCGGCGAACAGAGGTAAATAACATCATCTGGGGTCAAAAAGGGAATTCTTGGGGGTAATGCAGACTCATTTGGGACATATAACATCCACTACAATCCGCTAGATATATTAAAATACGTCATGTGTGCGTGTACGCTTGGAACATATGCCCATTATTAAACAGGTTCCTTCCAGAAAATGCATTTTTTAAAAAATTTGACAACTATTTAGATTTCTTACCTACGCACTATATGAAGACACCTAAATCTACCCTACTTTCATTTATATTCACACGAGTGACAATAATCTTAATCCACATGGCTTGTCTTTATCACGTATCCTTTCTGTGATATTTAAAATTAATGCCTTAAAACTGAGCTAAGAAGAAAAGTTGTTTTGTTCTCCTCTCGAATTGCATTGTCAAGAATTTGATGCATTCAATAAAGTTAATGAATACTTGACTAATTTTAAATGGGCTCATTTACCATTATATCTAGAACAGTGCTTCTCAAGAGTGCATTCCAAGAGCCTTGCTTTACGGCTAGCTGGCAACTGGTATGCGGAAGAGAGGACGCCCCTGCTTGCGCTTCAAGGATGTCTGCAAGAAAGACATGACTCTGGCGCAGATTGACCATAAAACGTGGGAGACCATTGCTGAGGAGCACACCTCCTGGCGGGCAAAAGTGCGCGAGGGCATCCTAGTCGCGGAAGCTTCCCTTGCAGCCAGGAGTGAGGAGAAAAGGGCCAGGAGAAAGAGGAGGGGGGGTGGAGGGCCAGGAGGAAACGCCATCATCCCCTGAGGATGGACGGATGCCATAGTAGTAGTAATAGCTTCTCATACTTTTTAGTATTGCGGACCAACAGGAATTTTTTCCATTGTACCAGGGACCGGTGCACTATTTTTCCTGCACTGACAATTTTTTCTGTCCTTTTTTGAGAACATCTGCGGACCGGCAGCGGATGGCCCACGGACTGGCATCGGTCCGCGGATCACCACTTTGAGAAGCACTGATCTAGAAGATCAGGGGCGTTTTATAAAAAAAAACATCGAACAATTATATCAAACTTAAAACTTTTTTAATTCTATCAAATAGATGCCCTCCCCCCTCCCCTTTTAAAGAAAAAGGATATACCGTGTCGTTTTGACTTAAAATATATCTACACATAATCATATTCAAATCATTTTTAGACACTTGTCATGCTTGTAAAACTCACCAGTAGCATTTTCGGGGGGGGGGAGGGTGCTAAAGACGCTCCCCTAAATCCCCGAGTCACGTGAGCAGGACCTAGAGTCTGGGGGGGGGGTAACGCATACATAAACTTGTATATTTTGTGGTAACGGGAGAGAACCAAACGGAGCTGCGGTTAGATCACAAATGATTTGATGTCAACATCAAACGACGCAGTGTAACACTTTCATAGGTTATCTTGTGGATTCTCAAACTTAAGGATAATAATTACATTTAATTTTCGTGTCTTGATAGCATACGCCAACCAGCGTCTGATGGCCTACCGACCAGCACATTGAGAAGCACTGATTTGTTTTTAAAAAAAAGAAGAAAAAAAAGTCATTAAATAAATTGTAAGCGACCAAATATTTCAGTGGAAGTTTTATTTAAAGTTATCCATTTGATGTGACGTCACATTTCTTCAACCCCCACTCCCTCCCCCTCGTCACGCAACGTCACAAAAGTGTGACCCCCCTCCCCCCTAGGTGCGTGACGTCATTTATGGATGTCCCCTAACTTAAACTAAACAAGCGGGGTAATATTTAAGCCAAAACCTTGCAATTCAAAGTGTTTCTATAAAACAAATAAACCCCATAGACACCTTACTTAAGTATCAATATTCACTTAAATAATATCTGTATCATAAAAAAAAATCCTATTCGTTTGACTAAGGTCATGCTTAGACTGGACATAGAAATAATGTTTTGGAGAGCTTTTCCCATGAAAAAAGTAATCCTAAGAGCTAACGAATGATGAAGCGTCCATAAAAAAATGGGTATAGATTTCTAGAACAATGCGGTTGCAAAGCAGACATTTCGGGTAAAATCTGTACTGTTCTTTAAGGTGTAAATTACTTTAGTGTAAAGAAATACCACGGGTATTACGACTTATATATAGTATCTAGCATCAGTAATTGCGTGTTCTGTCGAAAAAACACACTAAATTTGTTTATAAGCTGTTATGATTTTACTATAGCAAAATGATTTTACTAGAGCAAAATGATTTTACTAGAGCAAAATGATTTTATTAGAGCAAAATTATACAACAAGAATAAAGTTTCGTATAAAGACTGATTACAAAGGCATATCATGGGGTTCAATAAATGGCAGTTTTCTTTTAAACTGTATAAACTTTCTTTAAAAAAAGTTGTTGTTTTTTAACCATTCTGATTTAAAATCTAATACTTGCAAAGTAAATGTTACATATAATGAGATTAAGAAATAGTCATTTTATAAGCTGAAAAAGATACAATGCAAAAAAAATAATCTAAGATATCAATAAAAAAATATGATCCGTTTATTTTAGTGGAACGTGTATCTGCCAATTTAGTGCTTTGTTAGTACTAAAAATGAAAAGTGGGAAACCATTTTAATTGACATAATATTTTATTAGAAGATTAATCTCTCAACATTTTTTTTAAAAAGCAAAATTATGTGTATTTTATTATTCATGTGAAAATAAAATGTGTCTTAAAAAACAACTTATTTTCCATCCTCCCCTAGGACTCAATATTCACATAAATATTATCTGGCTCAAAAAATATCCTAATCGTCTTGAACTAATTTCATGCTATAAAATAGAATGGGTGATTTGGAAAGCATTACAACAGTGTAAAGGAATAATATGGACAGATATTGTTTTCGTTTTATGAATCATGTGAAAAGAAATTGAGCCTTGCCCATTAGAGTTTTGTAACTATTAAGGACCTTTGTTATTATGGTAGAGTATATAGAGAAAAGCATGCGTTATTAAAGCAGAAATACCAAAATTGATGGGTAATATTTAAATTCATCATACTTTCTATTGTCTTGATACACATATCGTGATTTTTATGGAGAAGTCTTTTTTATTTATCGCTATACAAATTTACTGAAGCATTTATACTTATCTATAACTTTTGAAAGGGGAATTTAAGACCCAAAAACAAATATAGTTATTTGTTTGGTTCTTACCCCATAGCTTAGCACGGGCATTGCGCTCGTATATATACACATTCATATTTATAAAAATTAAATATATAGAGGTTATTCTATTTCTAAGTGCTGATAAAGTGGATGCCGACCTCTTATTTTATTTTAGTTGTCCCTGTAATAAGAGACGGAAGTCAAGTGGCGTGTCACTTGTTTACATAATATGACTAAGGACAAATCCTTGATGCAGGAAAAGGCACGTGGCATCATTTCATTCTAGCATTAAGTTTTCTAAATATTTAAAATACGTAGTTTACAGCTAACGTTCATAGGAATATATATAAATAAAAAAGAAATAAATTTCAGGAATGAATTTTGTTTTGATAATTAATTCTTTAAAAATAACAATATTTGAAATGGAACAACAAAAGCAAGTATAATATATTCAACTTTAAGATTAAGATACATTTTTAAAAAAGTACATACAAAAAGAAAGAATTATGCCCCTTGAAACAATATATGTTTAATTGTTACTGTTGAATTTACGTCACGATAAATAATATCTAGAGAACTGAATCCAATCTAAGAATTGTTAAGTAGGACATTATTAAATAAATTATTCTATTTATTATCGACCGATAACGTGTAAAATCAGCTCATTAATGATTAATTAATCGATTATATTTAAAATGTTATCGATTAAAAGTAAATTAATCGCTAACAGCCCTGATATAAATATATATAACCGGTGTCCATCCACCTCGCCAGACGATGGTGCATTCCCGTTGCTTTTAGTTGCATTTCCTCTTGTTGCTGTGAAGTCTTAATGAACACTGATGTCCGATAATGTCATTCCTTGCCAAGGCCAAGACCGTTTTGTGCATACGAGTTACCTCAGTTCCATGTGAATTATTGTTCAGCTCGGCTAGTTATATTGTCAATTAGACCCGCTTATCACTTGAACCCAATAATGTCAACACACTTGTATTTTTGCGTAGTTAGTTAAAAGAGGAGATTTAAAGGAGACATTACAGTGTTATTCAGATTTCAATAATTATTACTTATATGACATCATAAATTTTAATTTTTAGCTTTAATCTAAATTAACGATGAATTAATCGTTAATTTTTCAAAAGTTAACGATTAAATTTAAATTAATCGTTAACAGCCCTAATAAAAAAATATATATTACACCAATAATGTTATTCAAACTACAGATAAAATATAAACAAGCTTGCGATGGAGTCCATTATAGTATCTATATCTATAATTCACCAGAAATTAGGACAAGCACACAAGGTGAGCAAATAGGCAGAACGAATGACCCTCGCTAGTGTAGACCAAATAAGTTTATGGCTGACAAGAGAACGTATTGAAAGGGGGGGGGGCATTTCTCGAGACCAGCAATTCGTCTTGCATTCACTAACATTGTTCTCATTTCTTTGTGCTGCTGTTTATGTCCGTTCTCCCCCCCCCCACCTTTTTACACTATATTTTACCCATCGAACTGCACTGTACCCTGCATATTTTCTTGGAACTCTGATGATGGCGAGTTGGTGTGGAGGACAGACGAGCATTTACAGGGTTTGGAAAAGCCCGTTGCGATTGACTAAATCAAAGGCTTTCAAAAGATCCAGAAAGGCAATGTATAGTGGCATCTGCTGTTATCTGCATTTTTCCTGGACCTAACACCATGTCTATGGTAGACCGACCATCATAACATAATATGTTATTATATTAACACGGTATTTTACAAATATATTATCCTGAAAATAAAAGTTTTCTTTATACTGTACTAGAAAAATACCCGCACTATGTACCGGGAGTGTGCTGAACCTTTATCCAAGTATTAGTTGCTGGTTATTACAATTTTTATTTGCCAAGTTAAATTTCAGATTCATCTATTTAGTTAAAATCTTATGAGAAACAGAGATATGCCATTTTACCGCGTGAGTTGTTTTCACTTAATGCGGTGCCTTTTAACATAACCTTACTATTTAAAAGATATGATTTATTAAATAATGATTCTTGCCGACCATAATAACTAAATTTACAATTTCATTCCCACTTGTACAAAATTAACATAACTTACATTAAAGACACATATTAGTTCAATTACTTTGAGATAATTTATCCGCTTTTACTTATTTTTAATGAGGGATGAGATTTATGTTTTTAAATATCTCTTTAATCGCTTTAGTTTTTTTCTCCACAAAATCGTCACAGGTTGTAAACAAAGAAGAAATGACAAGAATAAAACCTGTTATTCGGTGTCTAAGTACGTCATTTCTGTAATTATAATGGTATTATGATATAATTTACATCATGGAATAAGTCCTTCTTTACAAAACATGTGAACACCCCTGAGCTAGATGATAGATATCACATTATGAACGTAGTATCAATAAGTTGTCAAATAAAATATATTATTTCTTCTAGCAAGTAAGCAATTTAACTTTAATCTGTCTTTATTGTTATTCACCAATTCAATGTAACTATTTGACACGATATTTGAGTACATTTTGATGGCTCTGAAGCTAATTAAATGTTAATCCATAAAAAGAATATAAAATTATTATAGCTAGTCGACACATATAATCAAGGTATGCCCCATTTAGTTGACATAATATTATCTATTACAGAATTATATGTGTAAATAAATCTATGAAATCAATTAAAGTTTAGTAGAGGTAGTTGACACACATATTTATATTATGGATATTTTAGTTGACACACATATTTATATTATGGATATTTTAGTTGACACACATATTTATATATGATATTTTAGTTGACACACATATTTATATTATGAATATTTTAGTTGACACACATATTTATATTATGGATATTTTAGTTGACACACATATTTATATTATGAATATTTTAGTTGACACACATATTTATATTATGGATATTTTAGTTGACACACATATTTATATTATGATATTTTAGTTGACACACATATTTATATTATGGATATTTTAGTTGACACACATATTTATATTATGGATATTTTAGTTGACACACATATTTATATTATGGATATTTTAGTTGACACACATATTTATATTATGGATATTTTAGTTGACACACATATTTATATTATGGATATTTTAGTTGACACACATATTTATATTATGGATATTTTAGTTGACACACATATTTATATTATGGATATTTTAGTTGACACACATATTTATATTATGAATATTTTAGTTGACACACATATTTATATTATGGATATTTTAGTTGACACACATATTTATATTATGAATATTTTAGTTGACACACATATTTATATTATGGATATTTTAGTTGACACACATATTTATATTATGGATATTTTAGTTGACACACATATTTATATTATGGATATTTTAGTTGACACACATATTTATATTATGAATATTTTAGTTGACACACATATTTATATTATGAATATTTTAGTTGACACACATATTTATATTATGAATATTTTAGTTGACACACATATTTATATTATGGATATTTTAGTTGACACACATATTTATATTATGGATATTTTAGTTGACAAGTTATGACCTTGTTTTAGACAGTTGTATTCTTATAAATTATAATTAAAACAAAAGAACTAGGCTGAAATGAATTATATTCATGTGACTATGTGTCCTTGTGTTATTGCGTAACTTTGTGCGTGTCTCAACTAGGGTTGTTAATTTCTGATTTTTAGTCAAAGTAATTATCGGTTACGTAAATCCGATTTTAAACCAATTATCATTTTACCGCTGACTTAATAGAAGTTAGGGATGTACTGGATATGGGCTCTGTTTCCGGCAAATCCAGAATCCGGCAATTTGTACAAATCCGGCTCCGGCTGGGTTTCAAAAAGGTGAATCCGAATCCCAAATAGAAATATATTATTATAAGGGGAATATGACGTGGAATAAGGAAATCACGTCACAGTTTTCGTTGAATTAAGAAAATGCTGTCCCACCCAGAATTGTTTGCTGGGGCTGGCGAAGATGTTGTAAAAATCGGTGGAATTTTAGAAATGATGTTACACGCATTACGTAATGTAGGGGAATTACATTTTAAGTGTAGCCTGATATCATGATTTCGACAATTTTGACTGCATTGATTTTTATGTTCTATTTTTGTCGATATCGGATATCAATAAATTTAATTACGTCACACTTTTCGCCAAACAATAAATGTATTAATTAACACACACACTGCACGGGGCGCTCAAAACTTATAAATAAACACACCTTGACTGACATTTTGAATGAAAATGTCAGCATATGCGGGAATAAATTCCGCCCGCCCGACGACGAACGA
Source organism: Ampullaceana balthica (assembly GCA_944989445.1). Classification (NCBI taxonomy): domain Eukaryota; kingdom Metazoa; phylum Mollusca; class Gastropoda; family Lymnaeidae; genus Ampullaceana; species Ampullaceana balthica. The sequence continues at coordinate 885 of CALYLW010003096.1, read as the reverse complement.
CAGAGACGGCGGTAAGTTTATATAAGGGATTTAAAAAACACATTTAGGGGCCCCCAGCCTCGAGGAAATGGACATTAGGAGTTATAGTGATTTAATATATGCTCTTAAGTTTTTATATAACAAGTTTGGTCAAAATACTGTTATTTTCTCATTATCTAAGTCTTAAACTAATTTTTATATAGCTAAATTAGGAAAAAATACATTAAGAGGCCCCGGGGAACATTCGGTTCAAGATGTACATTTTTAAAACCTGTTAATTTAACTTCTGTTTCATCATGGATATATTTCTAAAAATCGTTAAAAACTGATTGGAAAATAATATCTTTGAGTATACAATATATGACATTTGTGGCCCCGGGCCCATTCGATGTGAGATGTAAATTTCAAAATGATGTTCCTTTTAATTCATCATGGATATATTTCTAAAGATCGTTAAAAATAAAAAGAGAAATAATATCTCAAACATGTACGAATAAAAGTCATTTGTCACCCCCTGGCCCTGAAAAATTGAACCACAAGAAGTTCAGTGTCCTTTGTTATTTTAATATGGGCTACCAAGTTTTGTATACAAAGTTTGGTTAAGATCCTTCATTTACTCAGTAGCTAACACATAAACTAATTTTTATATAGTTCAAATAAGCAAAAAAGGACATTAAGGGCCCCAGGGCCCATTTAGTGAAAAATGTAAAGTTCAAAACACAGTGTTTATTTCAATCAATTTCATATTGGTCACATTTATCTATATTTCTCAAGATCTTTAATAATTGAATAGGGGAATAAAATCTACAACAATTATGAAAAAAGACTTTGTTTACCCCCAGCCCCGTAGAAATTCAAAATTAGAAAATTATTGCCCTACAGTATTTCAATATTGACTACCTAATT